>JAVYIG010005843.1:0-128825 GCA_035222895.1 Strongylocentrotus droebachiensis
ATGATGTGTTACATTACACAATGATATTTGAAGATTTTCGTTACTTAAATCACTTACAAATATTTGTTATAACGACAAAGTTTCAGGTTAAGGATTTTTAAATCCACGGACTTGTCTTTTGAAGCATGTGACCGTTTTCTAACAGTCATTAGAATTTTAAATTGAACAAAGATATATTGATAGTATGGAAGTGAATGTATTATGAATTCTCCTTTTAGCATATATAGCTGAAAACAAACCCACGTAAGTGGCGCTCAATTTTGCAGTCACACGCACTTCCGGTCAAAACTGTATTGGACTCACACTTCACTGTCAATATGACTAAGAATAAGCAAATGCAGTTTTTGCTCAAATCTCGAATGGTGTACATTTATTTAAAATGTAGGTCTTCGGTATCTTCAAATATGTGATCCTGTTGTATATATAATACAGGAATTCTTAAAAATACTGACAATATAACAAATACACATCATAGCTTGGGAAAAGAAACACTTGTGTTGCAGGTCCCTGTTATAGCCAGACTACAAGAAGTTTTATCATAGATAAGCTTACTCTAAGGTTACTAGGAACATGTGAAGCAAAAGGCGTTTTTTTTCTAGGGGTAAGATTTCATTATATCTTTTTCGTATTTGTATGTTTAATAAAAACCTAAATGAAACAGTTATTTAAATCAGATATAAACAGAGCCCGAACCACATTTGGACCATGATGGATTACCTTCCGTCGACTAATTTTTTCATCTCAAAATGTTCATGAATTAGATAAATTATTTGCGGGTAGAATGTGTAAAATTATTTCATGATGAAATATGTGCAAAAACTATACAACTCTTTCTTACCCTATTATCTTTCTCTCTCTCTTCTCGGTGTCTCCCTCTCCCATTTATCTTTCTCTCACCCTCTCCCGTCTCCCTCCCATCCTCCTAAACTCCTCTTGCTGCTCTGCATCACCATGAACCTCTTAATACTGTTAGTATTCAATTATAAGGCTCACAGAGCGTTGAGCTTCTACTCACCTGGGCTGCAGTTCACTTTGCTCTAGGTCATAAGGTGGAATAATTTTTGTTAAACCCCAATTTATGGCATGATTTTGACAATGATTTAATTCCCTAATAGATCTAGATAATAGTATACATTCTTATATTCTATTGAATAATAATGGGTGAGTGTTTGTTTTGCGTGAGTGCTAAAGCATGTGTGTGTGTGTCCTTAATTCATAACTGAAAGTAATGAGTGTTAATCAGGCACGGATCCAGGATTTCTTAGGGGAGGGGGCCCATTTTTTTTTTTTTTTTGCTCCCGAAAATTTGAAAATCGCGAAGGCCGAAAAGTCGCTCAGTGGGGGGGGGGGGGGGGGGGGGGTGAGGAGGTATTTTCCCCACGGGGGGGGGGGGGGCGGACCCTCCGCCCCCTGGATCCGCCACTGGTGTTAATGCCTCACAAAAGGGCATTAATATAGCACCTCGACACGATTTTGATGGGGCCGAACAGTTACGAGGCCATTGCTTAGCCACTGAATCATGACTGTACGCAGCGGGGGCTAGGGTAGGGGGCAGCGCCCACAAAAAAAGAAAAAAAAAGCACATGCAATAAATTATCAAGAATTCATTGCATTTTCCCCAGGTCCCCAACAGAAAATTTCCCATTATGCATTGTGTTTCAAGGCATGGCCACACTGAGGAAGAAAACAATTATGTATATAAAATAATGTTTAGTTTACTAATTCAGAAATGGCACACAATCCACTATAGAGCATCTATATATCTAATCCTGGATCCACTCCTGTAATTATTGTATTAAAGTATCAAATACGATGGGCGGAGGCATTATGAATATAATGATGATGATGACGATGATTGTGATGATGATAACAAAAATGGAAATACTCCACGTTCAATTCTTTCGTATTTGTTTAGCCTGGCAAATATTGTCAAAAAAGAAAATTTTCTCATAAAAAAATCAATTAAAAGAAGAAAATGGTGTCACCTTGTCTTCAATATTGTCGCTAATCATTGCTAATCAGCAAGCAGAGTTCTGAAGACTCCAAACGATTGGTTAAGAGCGTACACGTGACCAGGCATTATATTACGTAATTCTACTAATGACCGGTCATTAGTAAAATCATGTTATAAAACATAATTTCATAAAACAAATAATACATCATCTTATAAGATAAATAATACACATCATTTTGTTCGTGCATCAGTAAAATTACCCACACTCGGTACCGTCGAAACAGTCTGAAGGCTGAAGGTTACACTACAAAGTGTAGGCCTACAGATCTAAGAAATACTTTGCTCTAGAGATTCCTTTAAAATGCATCCAAACGTTTCTGCTAACCTAACCAGTGTGAACATTAGTGGCGGCTGTCTGACAGAGGTGGACATTCTTCTGCTGTTAAATCTCAACAGCACTCATTATTATTGTTACGAATGTGTGCTCCCTTCTTGGCATTCACAGGGACAAGGATGTCTTTGAAGATGTCTCGAGAGTTGTTTACCTCTGTAGTGGATTGGTCGATTTTGAAAGGGGTTTAATTCCCAGGTCGAAATTCCAGTCGATACCAGTTGAAACCAGTAAGGATTTCCAACTGGTATCTAGTGGTTTGAACTGGTCTCAACCAGCGCCAGTTGATACCAGCTGACACAATTTGGAAACCAGTAGATATACCAGTTGACATCTGAGACCAGTTGATATTACCAGTTGATTTACCAGTTGCTTTACCAGTTGCTTTACCAGTTGAGAACCAGTAGATGATTACCAGATAATTTACCAGTTGAAAACCAGTAGATGATTACCAGTTGATTTACCAGAACTTTGAAAACCAGTAGATGATCACCAGTCGCTTTACCAGTTGAAAACCAGTAGATGATTACCAGTTGATTTACCAGTTGAAAACCAATAGAATACCAGTTGAAAAAGCAGTTGAAAAACCAATTCAATGTATCTTATGCCTATTCATGATTAATTTGCATGTTTTCACAGAAAATATAATTATCATTATCTGTCAAGCGAATGTGACAATGCACATCAATTTTGTGATTTTATATTTTCTTAGTCGATCATTGACGAAATATCATGTTTTTCATCTAATTTAAGACGTAAAATTAAATATATTGATATATGTTATTACTAACCAGGAAACAAAGTGTATACATTTGTAAATACGTATGTATGCACGAGCTGTAAACGTCTACTTTTAATAATACACATCTGTAATCTATTTCAAATGATCATTGTGATGGGGGTAATTGCAAGAGATTGTATATATGGTCAAGTTGGTGGCCAGATGCTAATAACGATTAGGCCTATTGATTATCAGTTGAATGATTACTGGTAAATCATCTGGTAAATCAACTGGTAAATCAATTGGTAATTCAACTGGTAAATCAACTGGTAAATATACTGGAAATATCAACTGGTAAATCAACTTGTAAATCAACTAATTCCAGGCCAGTTAGCGTTCTTTCAATTTCCATATTAAAATTTAAAAACCAGTTGAATGTACTGGTTTCAACTGGAATTCCGAACTGTGTAGGTTGTCTCAGGTACTGTATGCAGATAGTGCTCGGTTATTGGATTTTTTCGTGGCCACTGCAAGGGACTTACTGTTCGGCATTATATATATTGGGACATGCAGAAAGCTTTCGTATGTATTGACATCTCATAATTTTCTTTCAGAATTGATAGACAGTAGACCTTAATCGAGTTCTAATGAGATTTAAAAAAAAGTTGGCTATGTATCTTTAACAATATTAGACAGAGAAGGGTTGGCAAGGGTGTCGTAGATTTACTGACGTGTCATATTCATTGACATCTCATTAAGTTTCTTTCAGTTTATAGACCGTAGTCCTTAATCGAGTTTTAATGAGATATGCCAAAAATCAAGCTATGTATGAACAAGAAATATTTTAGATAGAGGGAACAAGGGATCTCTTAGATTTACTGATAGATCGGCATAATTGACACCCGGACATGCAGGTACCTTTCATATCATTGACATCTCGTACGTGTCGTTGTTTCTTTCAGAATGAATAAGGAACATTTAGAAGACTACCATGCCCCTTTGTTGTCTACCATTAAGCAAGGATCGCGTGACTTAATCATTGAGATAACTGCCAAATTGCAAGACTAATAAGTCAAAATGCCACTTTACAGGATATTAGGTTGATGCTAAAAAATCATTAAAAATGAAACTTTTAATTTAAACCTGATGGGCTGTCATCAATGTCAATATGAAAGTGACAATGTGATATAATGAATATTAGAATTCGTCTTAAATACTGACAGTACTACAATAAAGGGTTCTTTGTCTCGTTAGACGACCGACAGTCATACAACGTTTAGGTGGGGTATTTTAATTTTAAGCCTGTCATTTTATCGAGGTTCCGAGGCCTTCCATCGTTTCAATCTGTCGTCGATATGAATTAGAGTATCTTTCTCTTGTTTTTCGATGCTGCCGTCACAAAAGTTGAGGAGCCTATATAGCTTCTTTCGTGAGCATGTGCTGAGATGAAGGAAGTTACATACCACTGTATTTTGCTAGGTACTGTCAAACTAGAGAGGATTTTAATTATTAAGTTATCCCATGCTTTTGGGTGGATCAGAATCGCTTTTGGGTGGATCAGAATCCATCATTCTGAACGTATTTGTTACCCAAACATGTTAACGGAAAGAGTGAACAATTTTGCCATCTCCTGTTAAACATTTTAACATAGACTGGAATAACTGCATGGCCCTGTCTTACGAAGAGGAACTGCAAACTTGGGATTGATTACTTGCATCTCTTTATATGACCGGTCCCACATGAAGGTACTTGTATATACCTCCCCGAAGAATGTCAGGCGATGGACTGAATTGCTTTAACGGCAGACAGTTGCACTAGCAAGTGTACATATCTACGAAATACTCTTCTTTGGAAATTCCTTTAAAATGGATCCAACCGGTTCTGCTAACCTAACCAGTGTAAACAGCTCTCTGCCAGAGCTGGACGTTTTTCTTCTCGTTGTATTGATCTCTACAGGACTCCTTATTCTTTTTACGAATGTGTGTTCCCTGCGTATCATTCACAGGCACAAGGATGTCTTTGAAGATGTTTTGAGATTCTTTTACTTCTGTAATGGATTGATCGATTTAACAGGGGGTTTAGTAGGGTGTTTCAGGTACTGTCTGCATATATTGCTCGATCATTGGAATTTATCGTGGCCACTGCAAGGGACTTACTGTCTCAAGACTTTTTTCTCCACATGCTTGATTCTTTCAGCAAATGTGCTCTCTTGCATCAGCGTTGATCGATACATTGCAATATCTCGACCCCTTCGATACCCGTCGATTGTCACTCTTCGCTCTGCTAAAATCGGCTTAGCTATCGTGTTGTCAACTCCACTGATAATTTTCACCACCGGGCTCGTTCCGCGTTCTCCCGTTAACAAAGTATTTTCTTGCAGAGAAGGTTCGTTCTCCAGCTTGACCGGAAGTGAGATTGCTGTCGCGGCTGTTCTGTTCTGTTTGTCAATTTTGCCTATCTTCGTTGGATTGCTTTTGAACTTTAAATCTATGGTTATTTCAATGAGGCAATCGAGGGCGATTGCTGCACTTGACAGGGCGCTCCCACAAGGCGAAAATCAGAATGCAAGAGGTCGTCACATCGACTATAAGGGCGTCAAGACAATTGTGATCATAAGCGCAGTCAACATTGTATCATGGTTTCCTCCTTTAGTCCATTTCTTTCACGCATTGGACAACCGATTTCTGTCTTTAAGGGCTGTCGAATACGGCCTTATTAACATTCATTTGGTTTCGTTCTGGAGCAATGCGCTTATATTCGCCAAGACAAACAAAGTATATCGTCGTGCATGGAGAGATCTACTTCGCCCACCATACCGATGCTGTTCCAGAGACACAGAGAACTTCTAAAGTTTCTGCTTCTGTCTGCTGCTGTATCTGATCGCGGGCGAGCCGAGGAATTAGAGGGCCGCTCTTCTAGGAAAAGAATATGAAGTCCTTTTCCAGGAAAAAAGTTTATAGATCTGTTGACAATCATGATTATGCCGTTAATCAATTACGGTGTGAGTAGACATTGATTGAAAAATATGTGGATAATCAAACTGTACACGAAGACCACAAACACTGTCTTAACAATTTATTATTAAACAGTATGTTTTGAATCATATTATTCTTTATCAATACTGTGTATGCATTATACTCACATGTAAATATGTGAATGTACCTGTATTTGTAAATGCCATTATTGATATGTCATAAGGCATTTGGCTTTAGATACAATTGAACGCTTATTACATACTCCTCAACACTGGCCTCCCAGTGACAAATAATTATGTTGTAATATGGCATAATGAGGAGGTAGATGTGTACACTATCAAACCAGGGAGAAAGTAGCAGGGCGATTGTTAAGGATCGACCCGAGGGAAAGAAGTTAGGTTGATGATCCTAATCATATCATTGATGATGAGTTCCAGTCAGTTAGGAGGGTGGACCTACCTGTAGGTTAGTTCAGTAAAAGTTTTAATCAGTCGGATGACTCGGAAGAGGGGATAATGATAAGGGGAAGCATACAACATGACCGAGAGCATAATATGCAGAGAGAAAATGTAGGGGAGCCTCCTGTTAATGCTGCCCCCAATGTGGTGGTGTTTATTTTACCTAACTGCTAAGAAAGCATAAATGCTTGTAAGTAAGCAACCAGACGGCCGACGGCTTTAGGTCCTCTTTGAGGGACCTGTTAATGAGGATTAATGCCTTACTAAAGGGCACTAGCGCATCGACTGGGTTGCGAACCCGGGTCACCGAATTACGAGACCACTGCTCTACCGACTGAGCTATCGCGCCTCCATTGTAAGGCGAAGCACTCAGAATACTAGGGGGACTCATCGGAATCCATTCCAACTCCCACATCGTTCTCAAAATTTGCTTTAACCATGTGACGAACTAAACAATGTTGGCAAATGTGTGAAATTATTATGTTGTGTACAGCTATTGAAATTGTACCCGACGAGAGTTTTTACGTTGGTTGTTACGTTGAAAGAGAAATATTTCAAAATTGATTGCATTAAGTTTATCGATCATGTTAGTGCAGAAAAAAAATTATATAATGATTTTATTTTTGTAAGGTTAACATTTACATGTAATACTTGTTTTTTAAGAGAGAAAAACAAGTTTCTTGAAATAACGTCTCTTTTTGAACATTCAATAATTGTTCTCAAATATGTAAAACAATAGTATTGGTTTTCACACATGTTCTATCTCTAGCTTGAACAGTCAGAACGCAGGATAAACACGCTTATTAATGACTTGTAATTTAAAATGATGTATTTAGTTACAAGCTTTCTCTATGTGTATCGTTGCTAGGTTGCCGCAGTACACTGGCACGTGGGTCAATGTCACTTGCTATTTAAAGATATAATGGTATTATGGAACTTTCAATTTACTATTTACAACATGCATTTTACTATTCTTGATAACACAAGGGGATCAGGATGAAAAGAATTACCTTGTGTGGTTAAAATAATGATAAGTGAATAATGATTATCTATACATATATCTGTAGAAGAGAATGATGCGTAACATTACACAATGATATTTGAAGATTTCGTTACCTAAATCACTTGCAGATATGACTCGGTAAACCGCGGAGGTTTTTTACGATGACGTAAGTGTTATGCGCTTCTCATCATTCCTACTATCTTAAAACACAGAGCTCAGTGAATGGCTTTCGATGTACGCTGTTACCATTCATTTACACGTTTTAAAAAAACGCAGCGATTATTTTGCGGCGATTTACTGCGGTGTATGTGAACACGTCTTTACATGTCTAAAAACATTTATTTAGTGTATTCAATATTGAGATTTGCAAAAATATGCTTCATGATATACATTTTAGATAGCAATAGACACATTTTGGAAAAATATCTCATGAGTTTTTGCATACCCAAAAGATCAGTACAGTACAGCATAATTCATGCCATGTTGACAAGTAAAACATTAACAAAAAAGTATTTTCAAGTTTGCAAATTGTCAGTATGTTGTTGTTTCGGTAACCTACCATATTCCAAGGCCTTTCGAAATCCTGCTTAGGTTTGGTAGGGAATTTTGTTGCTTTTACATCCTGAAATGTTTGTAATTTATTCCGTTATACCGACATTTTTATCAAGCAGGTAATCACTCCATCTTTAGATCTATCCTTTGCTATATTTGCAGATATTAACCAGATACTTTATCTAGTAAAGATAAAAAGCCATTCAGTATCTTGTCAAGCGTCGCTTATGATTGCGGTCTCTTGCTATTTTTCCAAAGACAGTTCGGATAATACTTTAAATTTATAATATGTTAATATATGTATATATAATGTGAATCACACTTTAGCGTGAAATTATTATTGTTTGCATATGTGTAGTATACATTAAATGTACATGCTCTTTGCTATTCAGTTATTGTATTATGAGAAATGCAGAAATTAAATAAAATTTAAATTCTAATAATCGAGACAATTAACAATGGCTAAATGAGATTTATTTCATGTATTTTTTACTAGAATAATATACGTGTAATTGCTTTTGCTGAAGCTTCCTTGAAAAAATATATTTTTTAAATTCCTCACGACACGAACATTTCTTTCATTATCTTAAAGGGCCACTCCAACAAAAACGGGCTAAAAAATGAAGGGAAAAAAGACATGTTGCATAATCTTTGACGGAGACTGTGAATATGACAATGATTTTTCTTAGAAATCATCAATAATTCTGGAATCTAACTTTAAAAATGACGACTCAGAACGCTCAGAAAAAGCCCGGTTTCGGAGCTGTATTGCGCAATAGCATATGACGTCACAGCAGGAGCCTCTCCAGTAAAAAGGAGGGTGATTTAGGAATTGAAATGTCTTTAAAAGGGCAAAATATGATATTAATTGACAAAAAAGATATTTATCCGAAAAATAATATGAACTTGATAATCCCAGTACGTTTCTGGCAATTTCGTCATTCCTAATTATGAAATTATCAAATCGGACATGCCCGCAATTTCGTAAAATGCGTCATCAAACCACGTGACCGTATTACCCTTTTTCGAGGGGCGTAGCCCAGCAAACGTGAGATCTGTGAAAACGCATGGTTATTATCAGTAGAGGTGTATTCATGTTTTAAAAGGTTGTGTTAGTTACCTTAGAGTGGCCCTTTAACTTTTCGTATAATCCCTCTCGACGAGGCGTTGTAACTACCACACTACTCTGAGCTTAAACTGCAATAACATGCATAATTAAAAAAAATAAAAAAATTCAAAGATAATACAGACAAAAAAGCTATTAATTTGTTATAACAGTACATCGTGATGGAGGTGAAAAGAATATTGTAAGGAATGATTTACAAAATATTGCAATATGATATACTCCCAAAGGATATGCTATACATTAAGAAATAAAATGCATCCATTTTAAATTTCAAAATTAGGATGATAGTGTTCTTACATTTCAAACTCAGGATGATAGTGTTCACACTCTAAGAAAAGGATCCTTATTTCCTTCATCGGGTCTTCGTTACATACAATTTCATGAATCATCAAGCCATATTTCACGAAGGGTCGGGCGTAACAGTTATGAAATCCTCCTCTCCTTATCACTTAAATGTAGCGATTTTGTGGGGTCCTAAACCTATTTTAGTCTTTCAATAACATACACAAAAAAGTTCCAATACTGTAAGAATTATTAATATTATGGCATTTTGTCATCATTTTATACATTAATATATCTTTTGTTTTTCCTTTGAAAATTGTGTGTGTATGGGTATGTGGGGGATTTTTTTTTACAGTCCCCTTTTTCTTCAAAAGTAGGGGGTTTAAAACCATATCCCCATTCCCGAGTTTTTCGCAAAGGCTCGTTTAGAGGCCCGTTTCACATTGCTTTTTTTCAATGACAAATGACAAAATCAGTGACAAATCTGCTGATACCCAATCGGAATCAAGAAATTTAGTTGCTTATAAAAAAGTCATTCGTCACTGATAACAAGTTTTGTGAAACGCCCCCCTGACGTGAAGCGGCAAAACCGCGGCGATTTTGTTTTGTATCTCGTTAAATGTAATACACTTCACACTTCCTTATCTTCTAAGACAGGGTTTAGTACATACGCGCAAGTCCGTTTTTGGTGCGCAGTTGCCATTCATTTACACGTTTAAGAAAAACCCACAGCGGTGGCCTTTTTGCAGCGGTTTACCGCGCCTTACCTGAACTAGCTTTTAGCGGTACGGAGCCAGCATTAATATGCCAAGTTAACCACAGGACAGGCAGACTTTTATTTCTTTCCTTTGAACGAAGTGTGTACATGATGTTTCCTTCAGATGGACAACCTTATTTCAAAAGATTAGAAAAACTACAGAAAACATGATTAATTTGATGCTTTGTTATGCCCATCTAAGGTCTATGAACTTGTTATCAGGTCTGGATATTTTGCGTCTGCGGTTATTCTCTGCAAAATATCGACCGGATAAGAATTCGACCCGCACGTCGGTAGGCCCGATTCGTCCGTGCAAAAATCAGAGCATTACTCCAGCAGCTTATCGACGTCAGAGATAGCAGGACGAACAGCATCCAGGTCGGCACGATGGCCGTCCGATAAAACGGGTAGCTCAAAAGATAGCCGGCTGGAATCCAGGATATTGCATTCACAACACTTATCAGGAGAATGGTTTTGACCCCCTTGTACTGTATGTGGTGATCATGTGCCTTGGCATCACCAGGTTTGGGCAGAACTTGTTCGGCAGCCACAGCACGCGCCTGGCGAATGGAAATCTTCATGGAGCATAAATTCAAAATTATTCCCAAGAACACAGGAATTGCGCCAAGAACGACTCCCGTACAAATTTCCAGGCGATCCATCGGCGATATACTGTTGTTTATTTGTTCATCTCTAGCATGACAGTAGTAACTTGACAATGTATACATTGAACTTTTCGGTATAAAACCGTAGCTAAACGAAAATGCAGGAATAAGCATTGCCAGGCTCAACGCTAATTTACGACGTATTGGAGTGACCAATGTGGGATACCGAAGCGGTCTACTAATCGCAATGTATCTGTCTATGCCGATACATGATAGTATGTTCATGGAGCTTCCATAGAAGAATATAAGAAACAAGGAGATACCTTTACAAGAAATATAACCAAAGGGCCAGCCATGACGAATGATATAGATTGAGAAAAAGGTGCAGCCTAATATGCCGCCACATAAATCACTCAACGCCAGGACTCGATAGAAAAGCCGCGACGTTTCACCAAAGACACCATGATGACACTGAAGGATCATAAGAGAAAAAAGATTGGTTAGTAATACCACAACACCAGTGATAGCAAGAAATGTGCCTTGAAGAAAGTCTGCTGCAGCAATGTCGTTATCGTTATCATCTCCTTGGTGACGTAGGGGCAGAGTAGAATTAAACACCGAGATCCCATGAGTATCAAATTCATCCATGCTTCCACTTTCAAAACATGTGCGTAGGTATAAGTAGCAAATATAAGAAAAGCAAATGTAAGAAAAGCAAAAGATAATCAAACTGTTACAGCATAAACGTCATAGCTATGTCATCACAAAATTAGCGCTCGATCCTTTTCTATGTTCCGTTGTTGCTTCCTACATTTATTAAAATCAATTAAAATCACTGAAAAAAAACAGATGCCGTGAAAAAAAGTGGATACCCGCAGATTTATAACGTGTCCGTGAAGCTTGGAGATATTAAAGCATCTTAAAAGAGTTTTTGAAAATGGTTTTGTAAAACATTTTGCGACTCACTTCCAATGTCCCGGAGGCGGAGGGGTGGTCATGTGATTAGTGATGACAAGTAAAGGAAATTATGAAAAATCATCAGCTACTCCGATGAAATTGATGTTCGTTTTGTTGTGCGCTCCGCTTTGTATTAATGTTTGATCAAGTATGAAGAGAGTTTTTTATTAGCCGTATGGGGAAGGGGTGGACAGCAGCTAAATGGTTCAATCCGGATCACACGCACACACCAAATAAATGGCGTGTAAGTCAACATCGCTTTTCCATCTAATGAAATGACGTGCTTCCATGATTGCACTCGGTCTTTTGATATGACTTAAATACGCCTTTGAAGAGTGACAAGCCAGGCGATGCAAACAAATTAATTATGCGGTATAGACTATCTTGTATGACAGGAGCTTAGTGGAAAACACATTTTGACAAATCTAGGCCAGTTTGCATACTATTTAGCATTGATAGAATTTTCCCATTAATGGCTACTTACACGGAAACCTTGATATGATTAGCTATCGAGTGACGGTGCCATAATGAGTCGTAAACCTAGTAAGTAGTTCAATATTATGAGCATTAGTCCGCATCCATTAAAATCCATTATCAGAAAGGGGTTGCACCACAAAGTGTACAGATCGACGAAATACTCTTCTCTGGAAATTCGTTTAAAATGGATCCAACCGGTTCTGCTAACCTAACCAGTGTGAACATTAGTGGCAGCTCTCTGACAGAATTTCACATTTTTCTTCTTGTTCTTTATATCTCTACAGCACTCCTTATTATTTTTACGAATGTGTGCTCCCTGCTTATCATTCACAGGCACAAGGATGTCTTTGAAGATGTCTCGAGATTATTTTACCTCTGCAATGGATTGATCGATTTGACAGGGGGTTTAGTAGGATGTTTCAGGTACTGTATGAATATAGTGCTCGATCATTGGAATTTATCGTGGCCACTGCAAGAGACTTACTGCCTCCTGACATTTTTCTACACATGCTTGATTCTTTCAGCAAATGTGCTCTCTTGCATCAGCGTTGATCGATACATTGCAATATCTAGACCCCTTCGATACCCGTCGATTGTCACTCTACACTCTGCTAAAATCGGCTTAGCTATCGTGTTTACAACTCCACTAATAATTTTCACTATAGGCCTCGTTCCGCGTTCTCCCGTCAACAAAGTATTTTCCTGCAGCGGGGATTTGGCCTTAGGGTTGACTGGAAGTGAAATTGCCGTCCTGGTTGTTCTGTTCTGTTTGTCACTTGTGCCTATCACCATTGGATTTCTTTTAAACTTTAAATCAATGGTAATATCGATGAGGCAATCGAGAGCTATTGCTGCCCTTGAAAGGGCGATTCCACAAGGTGAAAATCAGAATGCAAGAGGTCGTCCCGTCGTCTACAAGGGCGTCAAGACAATTTTGATCATAAGCGCAGTCAACATTGTATCATGGTTTCCTCCTGTGGTCCATTTCTTTCACGCATTGGACAACCCAATTCTATCTTCAAGGGCTTTCGAATACGGCCTTATTAACCTTCATTTGGTTTCTTTCTGGAGCAATGCGCTTATATTCGCCAAGACAAACAAAGTATATCGTCGTGCATGGAGAGATCTACTTCGCCCACCATACCGATGCTGTTCCAGAGACACAGAGAACTTCTAAAGTTTCTGCTTCTGTCTGCTGCTGTATCTGATCGCGGGCGAGCCGGGAAATTAGAGGGTCGCTCTTTTAGGGAAAGATTACGAAGTCCTTTTCAAGAAAAAACGTTTATAGATCTGTTGACAATCATGATTATGCCGTTAATCAACTACGGTGTGAGTAGACATTGATTGAAAAATATGTGGATAATCAAACTGTACACGAAGACCACAAACATTGTCTTGACAATTCATTATTAAACAGTATGTTTTGAATCATATTATTCTTTATCAATACTGTGTATGCATTATACTCACATGTAAATATGTGAATGTACCTGTATTTGTAAATGCCATTATTGATATGTCATAAGGCATTTGGCTTTAGATACAATTGAACGCTTATTACATACTCCTCAACACTGGCCTCCCAGTGACAAATAATTATGTTGTAATATGGCATAATGAGGAGGTAGATGTGTACACTATCAAACCAGTAAAGGATGGCAGGGAGAAAGTAGTTAGCAGGCGATTGTTAAGGATCGACCCGAGGGAAAGAAGTTAGGTTGATGATCCTAATCATATCATTGATGATGAGTTCCAGTCGGTTAGGAGGGTGGACCTACCTGTAGGTTAGTTCAGTACAAGTTTTAATCAGTCGGATGACTCGGAAGAGGGGATAATGATAAGGGGAAGCATACAACATGACCGAGAGCATAATATGCAGAGAGAAAATGTAGGGGAGCCTCCTGTTAATGCTGCCCCCAATGTGGTGGTGTTTATTTTAACTGCTAAGAAAGCAGAAATGCTTGTAAGTAAGCAACCAGACGACCGACGGCTTTAGGTCCTCTTTGAGGGACCTGTTAATGCCTAGGTCACATATAAACCGGGCCCCGTACGATTTTCCCTACCCGGCGGCTTGCCGTGGATTTAGAGACCGTACGGGAACCGTCCGATTTTCATTTCTACGGCATGTGTGGTCACATATTCTGCGGCGCCCGGGAGGTGCCCGGAGAAAATTGGTTGAGTAAAATGCAAGGCGCCCGTAAGGGTGCCGGCAGGGTGCCGGCCGAGTGCCGGCCGGTAACCTTACGGGCTCCGTCCGATGAGCAGGTGTACCGATGGTTCCCGGAAGGTGCCCTGCCGGGGCCCGGCCGAGGTCCTCAAGGCGCCCGGCCGGGTGCCGTGCGGTGCACTGAACTACAGAGTGAGTCAGAAAAAATGTCCCACATTTTAAAAGTTGTATTGTTTGAAGTATGAAAATTTAATCATGGGTTTTATGATATATCTTGAAAGATATATCCTCCCAGTACATTTAGGTACCCTTTTCATTTGAATCTCTGCATGCATCACATATATCAGTCAATCTTTACAAGACTGCCAGATCTCACTTGCGCCAAGTTACTGGATGAGGAACAAAACAGCGCATTGAACAAAGACAGTCAGACACGCGAACACGCACACACGCACACACGCACACACAACACACACGGTGACAATTGTTTCATAATTACCCCTTTTCTGATTAAGCATTGATTTTTATCAAGATCGCTGAATGTTTAAGTGGCATAACCCTAAAAATCTTTCCCTTTTGTACACATTCACTACCACCATCATGTCATCATCATCATCATTGTCATCATCTTAATCTTCATCATCATCATCATCATCACCACCATTATGAAGCACACCATCCGCCAATACGCACCAAGAGGTCAGCGGCCACTCAACTTTTTGTACGATAAGAAGAATTCCCGACAAAAAGTAACAGTTTGGGTGGGCCTTGTCGGGAAGGAATGCTCATTTGTGTGCGTGTGCCTGTGTATGTGCGTGTGCGTGTGTGTGGTGTGTGTGTTTGTGCGTGCGTGTGTGCGTGCGTATGTGTGTCTGTGAGTGTGCGTGTGCGTGTATTTGTGTGTTTTGTCTGTCTGGCTAATTGGATAATTGAAAAAAAACTGGCTGTCTTTGTTCAAAACATTATTTTATTCCTCACCTAGCAACTTGGCGCAAGTGAGCTCTGGCAGTCTTGTAAATATTGTCTGATGTTCAGTCATGCGTGCAGAAATTCAAATGAAAATGGTACCTAAAGGTACTGGGAGGATAACTCTATCAAGACATTTCATGAAACTCATGATTAAATATTTGAACAATACAACTTTTAAAAAGTGGGACATTTTTTCTGACTCACTCTGTATGTGTTCTCTGGTATCCGCACCTCCTGTATTTAAAACTGCGTTGTACATTTCGAGATGCCGCCGTGAGGGACCCGCACGGGCAATATTCATTTTAAATGGCACCCGGACGGCAGACGTCTGTTGTTGTGCATATCAACCGGGGCTCTTGAGGGGCCCGAGAGGGCGCCGTAGGGTACACTTACGGAACCCTTGAGCACCGCAAGGCGCCCGTAAATTTTTTTCATGGGAATTGACCCCCAAAATCGTAAGGGGCCCGTCCGGGCACCGGCCGGAGCCCGCATGGGACCCGTAAGGTGCCCTACGGGTCCTTCACGGGCTTTCTACGGCCTAACGGTCAGATAAAAACCGGGAGCAGCCAACTCAGCACCACGGCGCCCGTACGGCTTAAAAAACTGTCCCGGAGCCCGTAGGAACTTTACGGCAACCGGCCGGACACCGGCCGAAATTTCCAAAAATGTCTGTTTTTACTCGCCGTACGGGCCCCGGAGTGTATATGTGAAAGCCCCATAATGAGGATTAATGCCTTACTAAAGGGCACTAGCGCATCGACTGGGTTGCGAACCCGGGTCACCGAATTACGAGACCACTGCTCTACCGACTGAGCTATCGCGCCTCCATTGTAAGGCGAAGCACTCAGAATACTAGGGGGACTCATCGGAATCCATTCCAACTCCTACATCGTTCTCAAAATTTGCTTTAACCATGTGACGAACTAAACAATGTTGGCAAATGTGTGAAATTATTATGTTGTGTACAGCTATTGAAGTTATACCCGACGAGAGTTTCTACGTTGGTTGTTACGTTGAAAGAGAAATATTTCAAAATTGATTGCATTAAGTTTATCGATCATGTTAGTGCAGAAAAAAAATTATATAATGATTTTATTTTTGTAAGGTTAACGTTTACATTTAATACTTGCTTGAAGAAAGAAAAACAAGTTTCTTGAACTAACGTCTCTTTTTGAACATTCAATAATTGTTCTCAGATATGTGAAACAATTGTATTGGTTTTCACACGTGTTCTATCTCTAGCTTGAACAGTCAGAACGCAGGGTAAACACGCTTATTAATGACTTGTAATTTAAAATGATGTATTTAGTTACAAGCTTTCTCTATGTGTATCGTTGCTAGGTTGCCGCAGTACACTGGCACGTGGGTCAATGTCACTTGCTATTTAAAGATATAATGGTATTATGGAACTTTCAATTTACTATTTACAACATGCATTTTACTATTCTTAATAAAACAAGAGGGTCAGGATGAAAAGAATTACATTGTGTGGTTAAAATAATGATAAGTGAATAATGATTAGCTATACATATATCTGAAGAAGAGAATGATGCGTAACATTACACAATGATATTTGAAGATTTCGTTACTTAAATCACTTTTAGATATGACTCGGTAGAACGCGGAGGTTTTTTATGATGACATAAGTGTTATGCGCTTTCATCATTCCTACTATCTTAAAACACAGAGCTCAGTGAATGGCTTTCGATGCACGCTGTTACCATTCATTTACACGTTTTAAAAAAAACGCAGCGATTACTTTGCGGCGATTTACTGCGGCGTATGTGAACACGTCTTTACACGTCTAATAACATTTTTAAAACTTTAAATCATTTTATCTGATGTCTTTTTTATTCGACTGATTTATTAATCAGTTTTTTCAATATTGAGATTTGCAAAATATGCTTCCTGGTCTACATTTAAGATAGCAATAGACACATTTTGGAAAAATATCTCATGAGTTTTGGCATTCCCAAAAGATTAGTACAGTACAACATAATTCATGCCATGTTGACAAGTAAAACATTAACAAAAAAGTATTTTCAAGTTTGCAAATTGTCAGTATGTTGTTGTTTCGGTAACCTACCATATTCCAAGGCCTTTCGAAATCCTGCTTAGGTTTGGTAGGGAATTTTGTTGCTTTTACATCCTGAATTTTTTGTAATTTATTCCGTTATACCGAATTTTTTTATCAAGCAGGTAATCTCTCTCCCTTTAGATCTATCCTTGAAAAATATTCAATAATGAAAAGTAGAATATATATTTGCAGATATTAACCAGATACTATATCTAGTAAAAATATAAAGCCTTTCAGTATCTTGTCAAGCGTCGCTTATGATTGCGGTCTCTTGCTATTTTTCCAAAGACAGTTTGGATAATACTTTAAATTTATAATATGTTAATATATGTATATATAATGTGAATCACACTTTAGCGTGAAATTATTATTGTTTGCATATGTGTAGTATACATTAAATGTACATGCTCTTTGCTATTCAGTTATTGTATTATGAGAAATGCAGAAATAAAATAAAATTTAAATTCTAATAATCGAGACAATTAACAATGGCTAAATGAGATTTATTTCATGTATTTTTTACTAGAATAATATACATGTAATTGCTTTTGTTTTTGCTGAAGCTTCTTTGTGAGTGACAGACCTGATAAATAAAGTTACTTCAATGTAATTTAAAAATTACCATGCGCTTCGAAAATGTCAGTTCTGCACGGTTATTGGTTTAGAATTTGAAAAAATATTTTTTTTTAATTCCTCACGACATGTACATTTCTTTCATTATCTTAAAGGGCCACTCCAACAAAAACGGGCTAAAAAATGAAGGGAAAAAAGACATGTAGCATAATTTTTGACGGAGATTCCGAATATGACAATGGTTTTTCTTTGAAATTATCCATATTTCTGGAATCTAACTTTAAAAATGACGACTCAGAACGCTCAGAAAAAGCCCGGTTTCGGAGCTGTATTGCGCAATAGCATATGACGTCACAGCAGGAGCCTCTCCAGTAAAAAGGAGGGTGATTTAGGCATTGAAATGTCTTAAGAAAGGCAAAATATGATATTAATTGACAAAAAATATATTTATCCGAAAAATAATATGAACTTGATAATCCCAGTACGTTTCTGGCAATTTCGTCATTCCTAATTATGAAATTATCAAATCAGACATGCCCGCAATTTCGTCAAATGCGTCATCAAGCCACGTGACCGTATTACCCTTTTTCGAGGGGCGTAGCCCAGCAAACGTGAGATCTGTGAAAATGGATGGTTATTATCAGTAGAGGTGTATTCATGTTTTAAAAGGCTATGTTAGTTGCGTTAGAGTAGCCCTTTACCTTTTCGTATAATCTCTCTCGACGAGGTTTTGTAACTACCACACTACTCTGTGCTTACACAGCCCTCATGATTGCAAGCGCTGCTTAGAAAAAAGATATTCATACAAAATGGATCATTTCCAGAGTAATACATTTATTTATTTATTCGTTCATTCAAAAACACAGTTTGAATTCCCTTTTCAGGTACTTGGCCGGTTTGCAAAGGGGCCGTGTAACACAATAATACATTAGATAAACACAGAAAACAGCAATTACATGCACACAATTTTTTTAATACAGAAACAAAAAGCTATTTTTTTTTATAACAGTACATCGTGATTGAGGTGAAAAGAATATTGTAAGGAATAATTTACAAAATATTGCAATATGATATAGGATATGGTATACATTAAGAAATTAAAATGCATCCATTTTAAATTTCGAAATTAGGATGATAGTGTTCACACTCTAAGAAAAGGAGCCTTATTTCCTTCATCGGGTCTTCGTTACATACAATTTCATGAATCATCAAGCCGTATTTCACGAAGGGTCGGGCGTAACAGTTATGAAATCTCCCTCTCCTTATCGCTTAAATGTGGCGATTTTGTGGCGTCCTCAACCTATTTTAGTCTTTCACAAAGAAAATGTTCCACTACTGTAAGAATTATTAATATTATGGCACTTTGTCAACATTTTATACACCTAATATATCTTTAGTTATTCCTATGAAAGTGTGTGCGTGTGTGTGTGTGTGTGTGTGTGTAGGGGGGATTTATTATACAGTCCTCTTTTCCTTTAAAAGTAGGGGGTTTAAAATCATGATAGGCTCGTTCAAAGGCCCGTTTCACAATGCTTTTTTTCAATGACAAATGACAAAATCAGTGACAAATCTGCTGATAACCAATCGGAAGCAAGGATTTCAGTAGCTTATAAAAAAAAAAAAAAGTAATTTGTCACTGATAACAAGTTTTGTGAAACGCCCCCCTGACGTGACGCGGCAAAACCGCGGCGATTTTTTTGTATGTCGTAAAGTGTAATACACTTCACACTTCCTTATCTTCTAAGACAGGGTTTAGTGAATACGCGCAGGTCCGTTTTTTGGTGCGCAGTTGCCTTCATTTACATGTTTAAGAAAAACCCACAGCGGTGGCCTTTTTGCAGCGGTTTACCGCGCCTTATCTGAACAAGCCTTTAGCGGTTCGAAGCCAGCATTAATGTGCCAAGTTAACCACATTACAGGCATACTTCTATTTCTTTCCTTTGAACTTAAGTGTGTACATGACGTTTCCTTCAGAATTTTTGGACAACCTTATTTCAAAAGATTAGAAAAACTACAGAAAACATGATTAATTTGTTGATGCTTTGTTATGCCCATCTAAGGTCTATGAACTTGTTATCAGGTCTGGATATTTTGCGTCTGCGGTTATTCTCTGCAAAATATCGACCGGATAAGAATTCGACCCGCACGTCGGTAGGCCCGATTCGTCCGTGCAAAAATCAGAGAATTACACCAGCAGCTTATCGACGTCAGAGATAGCAGGACGAACAGCATCCAGGTCGGCACGATGGCCGTCCGATAAAACGGGTAGCTCAAAAGATAGCCGGCTGGAATCCAGGATATTGCATTCACAACACTTATCAGGAGAATGGTTTTGACCCCCTTGTACTGTATGTGGTGATCATGTGCCTTGGCATCACCAGGTTTGGGCAGAACTTGTTCGGCAGCCACAGCACGCGCCTGGCGAATGGAAATCTTCATGGAGCATAAATTCAAAATTATTCCCAAGAACACAGGAATTGCGCCAAGAACGACTCCCGTACAAATTTCCAGGCGATCCATCGGCGATATACTGTTGTTTATTTGTTCATCTCTAGCATGACAGTAGTAACTTGACAATGTATACATTGAACTTTTCGGTATAAAACCGTAGCTAAACGAAAATGCAGGAATAAGCATTGCCAGGCTCAACGCTAATTTACGACGTATTGGAGTGACCAATGTGGGATACCGAAGCGGTCTACTAATCGCAATGTATCTGTCTATGCCGATACATGATAGTATGTTCATGGAGCTTCCATAGAAGAATATAAGACACAAGGAGATACCTTTACAAGAAATATAACCAAAGGGCCAGCCATGACGAATGATATAGATTGAGAAAAAGGTGCAGCCTAATATGCCGCCACATAAATCACTCAACGCCAGGACTCGATAGAAAAGCCGCGACGTTTCACCAAAGACACCATGATGACACTGAAGGATCATAAGAGAAAAAAGATTGGTTAGTAATACCACAACACCAGTGATAGCAAGAAATGTGCCTTGAAGAAAGTCTGCTGCAGCAATGTCGTTATCGTTATCATCTCCTTGGTGACGTAGGGGCAGAGTAGAATTAAACACCGAGATCCCATGAGTATCAAATTCATCCATGCTTCCACTTTCAAAACATGTGCGTAGGTATAAGTAGCAAATATAAGAAAAGCAAATGTAAGAAAAGCAAAAGATAATCAAACTGTTACAGCATAAACGTCATAGCTATGTCATCACAAAATTACTGCTCGATCCTTTTCTATGTTCCGTTGTTGCTTCCTACATTTATTAAAATCAATTAAAATCACTGAAAAAAAAACAGATGCCGTGAAAAAAGTGGATACCCGCAGATGTATAACGTGTCCGTGAAGCTTGGAGATATTAAAGCATCTTAAAAGAGTTTTTGAAAATGGTTTTGTAAAACATTTTGCGACTCACTTCCAATGTCCCGGAGGCGGAGGGGTGGTCATGTGATTAGTGATGACAAGTAAAGGAAATTATGAAAAATCATCAGCTACTCCGATGAAATTGATGTTCGTTTTGTTGTGCGCTCCGCTTTGTATTAATGTTTGATTAAGTATGAAGAGAGTTTTTTATGAGCCGTATGGGGAAGGGGTGGACAGCAGCTAAATGGTTCAATCTGGATCACACGCACACACTAAATGGCGTGTAAGTCAACATCGCTTTTCCATCTAATGAAATGACGTGCTTCCATGATTGCACTCGGTCTTTTGATATGACTTAAATACGCCTTTGAAGAGTGACAAGCCAGGCGATGCAAACAAATTAATTATGCGGTATAGACTATCTTGTATGACAGGAGCTTAGTGGAAAACACATTTTGACAAATCTAGGCCAGTTTGCATACTATTTAGCATTGATAGAATTTTCCCATTAATGGCTACTTACACGGAAACCTTGATATGATTAGCTATCGAGTGATGGTGCCATAATGAGTCGTAAACCTAGTAAGTAGTTCAATATTATGAGCATTAGTCCGCATCCATTAAAATCCATTATCAGAAAGGGGTTGCACCACAAAGTGTACAGATCGACGAAATACTCTTCTCTGGAAATTCGTTTAAAATGGATCCAACCGGTTCTGCTAACCTAACCAGTGTGAACATTAATGGCAGCTCTCTGACAGAATTTCACATTTTTCTTCTTGTTCTTTATATCTCTACAGCACTCCTTATTATTTTTACGAATGTGTGCTCCCTGCTTATCATTCACAGGCACAAGGATGTCTTTGAAGATGTCTCGAGATTATTTTACCTCTGCAATGGATTGATCGATTTGACAGGGGGTTTAGTAGGATGTTTCAGGTACTGTATGAATATAGTGCTCGATCATTGGAATTTATCGTGGCCACTGCAAGAGACTTACTGCCTCCTGACATTTTTCTACACATGCTTGATTCTTTCAGCAAATGTGCTCTCTTGCATCAGCGTTGATCGATACATTGCAATATCTAGACCCCTTCGATACCCGTCGATTGTCACTCTACGCTCTGCTAAAATCGCCTTAGCTATCGTGTTTACAACTCCACTAATAATTTTCACTATAGGCCTCGTTCCGCGTTCTCCCGTCAACAAAGTATTTTCCTGCAGCGGGGATTTGGCCTTAGGGTTGACTGGAAGTGAAATTGCCGTCCTGGTTGTTCTGTTCTGTTTGTCACTTGTGCCTATCACCATTGGATTGCTTTTAAACTTTAAATCTATGGTAATATCGATGAGGCAATCGAGAGCTATTGCTGCCCTTGAAAGGGCGATTCCACAAGGTGAAAATCAGAATGCAAGAGGTCGTCCCGTCGTCTACAAGGGCGTCAAGACAATTTTGATCATAAGCGCAGTCAACATTGTATCATGGTTTCCTCCTGTGGTCCATTTCTTTCACGCATTGGACAACCCAATTCTATCTTCAAGGGCTTTCGAATACGGCCTTATTAACCTTCATTTGGTTTCTTTCTGGAGCAATGCGCTTATATTCGCCAAGACAAACAAAGTATATCGTCGTGCATGGAGAGATCTACTTCGCCCACCATACCGATGCTGTTCCAGAGACACAGAGAACTTCTAAAGTTTCTGCTTCTGTCTGCTGCTGTATCTGATCGCGGGCGAGCCGAGGAATTAGAGGGCCGCTCTTCTAGGAAAAGAATATGAAGTCCTTTTCAAGGAAAAAAGTTTATAGATCTGTTGACAATCATGATTATGCCGTTAATCAACAACGGTGTGAGTAGACATTGATTGAAAAATATGTGGATAATCAAACTGTACACGAAGACCACAAACATTGTCTTGACAATTTATTATTGAAAAGTACGTTGTGAATCATATTGTACTTTATCAATACTGTGTATGCATTCTATACTCACATGTAAATATGTGAATGTATTGGTAAATGCCATTAAGGAAAAGTTATTCGATATTTGGCGTTATATAGAATTGAACGCTTATTACATACTCCTCAACACTGGCCTCCCAGTGACAAACATGTTGTAATATGGCATAATGAGGAGGGAGATGTGTACACTATCTAACCAGTAAAGGGTGGCAAGGATAAATTTGTTTGCAGGCGATTGTTAAGGATCGACCCGAGGGAAGGAAGTGAGGTTGATGATCCTAATCACAGCTCTGATGATGAGTTCCAGTCAGTTAGGACGGTGGACCTACCTGTAGGTTAGTTCAGTACAAGTTTTAATCAGTCGGATGACTCGGAAGAGGGGATAATGATAAGGGGAAGCATACAACATGACCGAGAGCATAATTTGCAGAGAGAAATATAGGGGAGCCCCCCCCCCCCTGTTGATGGTGCCCCCAATGTAAGGCAAAGCACTCATAATACTAGGGCGACTCATCGGCATCCATTCCGACTCAAAGAGAGTTTTCAAAATTTGCTTTAACCATGTGACGTACTAAACAATGTTGGCAAATGTGTGAAATTGTTATGTAATACAGGTGTCTTGAATGTATACCCGTCGAGAGTCTCTATGTTGGTTGTAGCGTTGAAAGAGAAATATTTCAAAATTGATTGCATTAAGTACATCAATCATGTTAGTGCAGAAACAAAAATCTTTGACGATTTTATTTTTGTAAGGTTAACATTTAATACTTGTTTGAAGAAAGAAAAACAAGTTTCTTTAACTAACATATCGTCTCTTTTTATACATTCAATAATTGTTCTTAAATATGTAAAACAATTGTATTGGTTTTCACACATGTTCTATCTCTAGCTTGAACAGTCAGAACGCAGGATAAACACGCTTATTAATGACTTGTAATTTAAAATGATGTATTTAGTTACAAGCTTTCTCTATGTGTATCGTTGCTAGGTTGCCGCAGTACACTGGCACGTGGGTCAATGTCACTTGCTATTTAAAGATATAATGGTATTATGGAACTTTCAATTTACTATTTACAAAATGCATTTTACTATTCTTAATAAGACAAGAGGGTCAGGATGAAAAGAATTACCTTGTGTGGTTAAAATAATGATTAGTGAATAATGATTAGCTATACATATATCTAAAGAAGAGAATGATGCGTAACATTACACAATGACATTTGAAGATTTCGTTACTTAAATCACTTGCAGATATGACTCGGTAGACCGCGGAGGTAATATGATGACGTAAGTGTTATGCGCTTCTCATCATTCCTACTATCTTAAAACACAGAGCTCAGTGAATGGCTTTCGATGCACGCTGTTACCATTCATTTACACGTTTTAAAAAAACGCAGCGATTACTTTGCGGCGATTTACTGCGGCGTATGTGAACACGTCTTTACACGTCTAATAACATTTTTAAAACTTTAAATCATTTCATCTGATGTCTTTTTGATTCGACTGATTTATTAATCAGTTTATTCAATATTGAGATTTGCAAAATATGCTTCCTGGTATACATTTAAGATAGCAATAGACACATTTTGGAAAAGTATCTCATGAGTTTTTGCATACCCAAAAGATTAGTACAATACAGCATAATTCATGCCATGTTGACAAGTAAAACATTAACAAAAAAATATTTTCAAGTTTGCAAATTGTCAGTATGTTGTTGTTTCGGTAACCTACCATATTCCAAGGCCTTTCGAAATCCTGCTTAGGTTTGGTAGGGAATTTTGTTGCTTTTACATCCTGAAATGTTTTAAATTTATTCCATTATACCGACATTTTTATCAAGCAGGTAATCTCTCCCTCTTTAGATCTATCCTTGAAAAATATTCAAAATTAAAAGTAGAATATATATTTGCAGATATTAACCAGATACTTTATCTAGTAAAGATAAAAAGCCATTCAGTATCTTGTCAAGCGTCACTTATGATTGCGGTCTCTTGCTATTTTTCCAAAGACAGTTCGGATAATACTTTAAATTTATAATATGTTATTATTTGTATATATAATGTGAAAACCACTTTAGTGTGAAATTGTTATTGTTTGCATATGTGTATTATACATTTAATGTACATGTTCTTTGCTATTCAGTTATTGTATTAGGAGAAATGCAGAAATAAAATAAAATTTAAATTCTAATAATCGAGACAATTAACAATGGCTAAATGAGATTTATTTCATGTATTTTTTACTAGAATAATATACATGTAATTGCTTTTGTTTTTGCTGAAGCTTCTTTGTGAGTGACAGACCTGATAAATAAAGTTACTTCAATGTAATTTAAAAATTACCATGCGCTTCGAAAATGTCAGTTCTGCACGGTTATTGGTTTAGAATTTGAAAATATATTTTTTTTAAATTCCTCACGACATGTACATTTCTTTCATTATCTTAAAGGGCCACTCCAACAAAAACGGGCTAAAAAAATGAAGGAAAAAAAGACATGTAGCATAATTTTTGACGGAGATTCCGAATATGACAATGATTTTTCTTAGAAATTATCCATATTTCTGGAATCTAACTTTAAAAATGACGACTCAGAACGCTCAGAAAAAGCCCGGTTTCGGAGCTGTATTGCGCAATAGCATATGACGTCACAGCAGGAGCCTCTCCAGTAAAAAGGAGGGTGATTTAGGCATTGAAATGTCTTAAGAAAGGCAAAATATGATATTAATTGACAAAAAATATATTTATCCGAAAAATAATATGAACTTGATAATCCCAGTACGTTTCTGGCAATTTCGTCATTCCTAATTATGAAATTATCAAATCAGACCTTTTTCGAGGGGCGTAGCCCAGCAAACGTGAGATCTGTGAAAATGGATGGTTATTATCAGTAGAGGTGTATTCATGTTTTAAAAGGCTATGTTAGTTGCGTTAGAGTAGCCCTTTACCTTTTCGTATAATCTCTCTCGACGAGGCTTTGTAACTACCACACTACTCTGTGCTTACACAGCCCTCATGATTGCAAGCGCTGCTTAGAAAAAAGATATTCATACAAAATGGATCATTTCCAGAGTAATGCATTTATTTATTTATTCGTTCATTCAAAAACACAGTTTGAATTCCCTTTTCAGGTACTTGGCCGGTTTGCAAAGGGGCCGTGTAACACAATAATACATTAGATAAACACAGAAAACAGCAATTACATGCAGACAAATTTTTTAATACAGAAACAAAAAGCTATTTTTTTTTATAACAGTACATCGTGATGGAGGTGAGAAGAATAGTGTGAGGAATAATTTACAAAATATTGCAATATGATATAGGATATGGTATACATTAAGAAATTAAAATGCATCCATTTTAAATTTCGAAATTAGGATGATAGTGTTCACACTCTAAGAAAAGGAGCCTTATTTCCTTCATCGGGTCTTCGTTACATACAATTTCATAAATCATCAAGCCGTATTTCACGAAGGGTCGGGCGTAACAGTTATGAAATCTCCCTCTCCTTATCACTTAAACGTGGCGATTTTGTGGGGTCCTAAACATATATTAGTCTTTCACAAAGAAAATGTTCCACTACTGTAAGAATTATTAATATTATGGGATTTTGTCAACATTTTATACACCTAATATATCTTTTGTTATTCCTTTATAAAAGTGGGTGTGTGTGTGTGGGGGGGGGGATTTATTATACAGTCCCCTTTTCCTTTAATAGGTAGAGGGTTTAAAACTATTCCCCTATCCCCGAGTTTTTCGCATGTGGTTGTTGGTTTAAAATCATGATAGGCTCGTTCAGAGGCCCGTTTCACAATGCTTTTTTTCAATGAAAAATTACAAAATCAGTGACACATCTGCTGATAACCAATCGGAAGCAAGGATTTCAGTAGCTTATAAAAAAAAGTCATTTGTCACTGTTAACAAGTTTTGTGAAACGCCCCCTTGACGTGACGCGGCAAAACCGCGGCGATTTGTTTGTATGTCGTAAAGTGTAATACACTTCACACTACCTTATCTTCTAAGACAGGGTTTAGTGAATACGCGCAGGTCCGTTTTTGGTGCGCAGTAGCCATTCATTTACACGTTTAAGAAAAACCCACAGCGGTGGCCTTTTTGCAGCGGTTTACCGCGCCTTATGTGAACAAGCCTTTAGCGGTTCGAAGCCAACATTACTGTGCCAAGTTAACCACAGTACAGGCACACTTTTATCTCTTTCCTTCGAATAAGCTAGTGCTTCCATGACGTTTCGTTCAGATGGACAACCTAACTTCAAAAGACTAGAAAAACTACAGAAAACATAATTCATTTGATGCTTTGTTATGCCCATCTAGGGTCTATGAACTTTATATCAGGTCTGGATATCTTGCAACTTCGATTATTCTCTGCAGAATATCGACCGGATAAGAATTCGACCTGCACGTCGGTAGGCCCGATTCGTCCGTGCAAAAATCAGAGCATTACTCCAGCAGCTTATCGACGTCAGAGATAGCAGGACGAACAGCATCCAGGTCGGCACGATGGCCGTCCGATAAAACGGGTAGCTCAAAAGATAGCCGGCTGGAATCCAGGATATTGCATTCACAACACTTATCAGAAGAATGGTCTTAACCCCCTTGTATTCTATGTGGTGATTATGTGCATTGACATCACCAGGTTTGGGCAGTGCTTGTTCGGCAGCCACAGCACGCGCCTGGCGAATGGAAATCTTCATGGAGCATACATTCAAAATCATCCCCAAGAACACAGGCATTGCGCCGAGAATGATTACCGTAATAATTTGCAGGCGATCCATCGGCGATACATTGTTGTTTATTTGTTCATCTCTAGCATGACAGTAGTAACCTGACAATGTATAAATTGAACTTTTCGGTATAAAACCGTAGCTAAACGAAAATGCAGGAATAAGCATTGCCAGGCTCAACGCTAATTTACGACGTATTGGAGTGACCAATGTGGGATATCGAAGCGGTCTACTTATCGCAATGTATCTGTCTATGCCGATACATGATAATATGTTCATGGAGCTTTTGTAGAAGAATATCATAAACAAGGAGATACCTTTACACAAATTATAATCAAAAGGCCAGCCATGACGAATGATATACACGCAACAAACTGAGGTGCTAAATGTTGGGTGCTGAGTGAGATTCTGCACTTGAAGTGCCAAAATCAGCACTTGACGGGTTAACTTTAACAAGGAAACCGAAACGTGCTGAATATTTGAGTGCAGAAAACGAGTGCTATAACAATATGCAGCACTTAACATCGAGTGCTGACTGCATAACCTGATCTGATTGGTCGGTTAGTATAATAGCTGTTACCTTGTGAATATTTGTTTTTGAATCAAATTCAGCTAAGAGATTCTTACATTCTTCATTCTCCAGGTCAATACCCAAGGCCTCAAAAGTCTGAATAACTTTGCTCCTTAAACTGTCAACAACATCAGTATTCAAAGCTGTTGCAGCAGATAACACTCTGTTTGTCATAGCATGGGTCATGTTGGTGTTTGATAAAAGAGAACCAATGAAAAATGCAGCTGGTCTCACTATGAACATGACAGACAATGAAAGCGGACAAAATATACAGTTCCTCAGGTAGACAAAGGAACATCCCTTGACTGCTAGTATGTAAAATGTGTAGAACAGGTGAATATGCATGTGACACCTGTTCTACACATTTTTACATAATAGCAGTGAAGGGATGTTCCTTTGTCTACCTAAGGAACTGTATATTTTGTCCGCTTTCATTGTCTGTCATATTCATAGTGTCTTGTACTGTCATTATGCATTGCTCCATCTTGTTCTTGTAGTAGGCCTATCCTATCATCATCATCATCAAATGCATCATCTGCTGCAGGATTATGCACTTCACCAACAGCAACACCCAAATCAGCATCAACTAGACCCTCCATACCCTGTACAACTTCAGGTTCAGGTTCTTCTTGTGGATGTTGGTTTAATAAATGTTTCCTGTAAGAGTTGAAAGTGGTAAATGACGAAGGACATCCACCTTGACCACATACCAAATGTAGATGGGGCATGTCAAACAACGCATGAGTTAGCACTTGCACAAGGGCTATTCTGCTAGCACCCAAAAGAGAGCAAAACTTGGCACTTTAAGTGCACAACAGTCAGCTCCTTTGGGTGCTAGCAAAGTAGCCCGGGTGCAAGTGCTAACTCAGCACTTCGAGTGCAGTCACTATGCGAGCTCCTAAAAAGTGCTAAAATTGAATCTTTAAGTGCTAAATTTAGCACAACAGTCAGCTCCTTTGGGTGCTAGCAAAGTAGCCCGGGTGCAAGTGCTAACTCAACACTTCGAGTGCAGTCACTATGCGAGCTCCTAAAAAGTGCTAAAATTGAATCTTTAAGTGCTAAATTTAGCACTTTTTTTTTTTGAGTGTACAAACACAAAAACATATAATAACATTAAAATGTTAGTAGAGTGAACAACGTTTGACAAATTGCGGTTATATGTTAATGATTAATTTTGTGATATGTCATGTTTTCTAGTTTGTTTCAGAAATAATATAACCCCTTTGTAGAACAATTTCGGAATAATAACACACTTTAGCCGGGCCATCCTTCGAAAACACAATTTAATGTTATCATTTTGTCATTTTGTCTTTTCTATTTGTATTTGTTATTGTTGTTGTATCTAAGTTGAGGGCTGCGGGCACGTCAAGCTACTCTGCTTATTTCTGTAGCCCTCCTGCATCTAATGTATGTTAATTATGCATTCAATATATTTGTTTAAATTCGTTCATTATCTGTATAAAATTATATACACTTAAAATATTGTATCAAACCATATTATGTTCATGAAAATGTATGATGAAAAAAGAAAAAAAAAGATGCAGAAACCAATAAATCAAATCAAAATCAAATTAATTGTCTTTATATATTAAAGGTAAATGAAAGAATCCAAAATCAAGTTTTAAAAAAAAATTAAAAAAATGAACACATGACATATTCAATATTACACAATTACCAACTTAACAAAATAAAACAACAATTTTTTTTCTTCAGTATACGTTTATTGAAGCACCTACATGTACATTTCTAGAGACCAATGGCGGCCCATTTTCCACTAGGGTATGTAATCTAGCTTTAGAAATAGAAGATCAACGAAAGCTCATTGTATGAAGAGATCGAGTATATATCAGAAAGATAAAATTGATTTGCACACACTGTTGAAATTTACGAGACACATAAATAAATATTTATAGTGGATATCACTTTCTGCTTTGATCACAACGTAAAACATTGTTTGACATTTTTACGATGGCAACTGATAAAACAACAAGCGTCTAAACGTACATGCTTAACATTTTGGGTATGGTATTCTAGATATATGCTTTGCTTAGCGAATTAGGACTATGTGTTCTAATCGTCTACAGAACATATTTCTTTCTACAACGTTTCTCGTACTTCCTTTTCAAAAATGGATGTGCATTACTCCTTTATTTGTGTAATGCTCTACAATTTCACTTTTATAATACAGTAAAACAAAAAATTCCGGCACTGGCCATCTGGTCCCCTTCTCAATTATTATCATTCATGAGACAAAAGTAAAACTAAGAGACTAAATGTAAAACTGAAGACACAATAAGTGTATGGCCTCGTAATTAGTGTATAGCCTCGTACAACCCAATCTTTACGTCGACCCCTAGATAGAATTTGCTTTCTTTAGCAAACTTTTACTTGATTTCTTTTAAGCTCTTGCTAGCTTGGCCCTTAACTTCACTTTTAAGATAATTTTATCAAAGTTTTTAAATTTTAAGTCTATGCGATAGCTTATACTTTAATTCAGTTACACTATTATAAACAGAAGAAGTAGGATGATGATGTTAAATGTTATGTATGACAAGATATAACGAAGAAACAAGCTTACATCACTATAAAATAAGAGCAAAATAATGCCGAAACTCTACATTTAGATTCATAATAGTCATGGTAGAAATTAAAATGAGAAGTATACCTGGCTTTTATTTAAGACACATAGATAAAAGTAATTGAGACTTTTACATGAATCGGCAATACAGAGAATGAATATTTGACTAACAAGAAATGGCCATTAATCGTGAATGGTCGATTTAAAATTAAGTCAAATGATTTTTTTTTATATCGCTCACGACATTTTGGTCGTGTTAGAAGACGTCATTATTGACGTTGAAAGAGTTTTGTGAATCCTGGTGGCAATTAAAGGGAATCAATTGTGGATACAAAGCACTAATTTAAACAAATTAGTAAACATTTGAAATATTGAGTAAATCTGACAAAGTTTTAGGTTTCGCGAATGATCAGTTTAAAATTAAATATGAAACATGATGAATCTCCAAAAGAGTAGAGTAGCCATAAGATTAATTATAATTTATATATACTAAAGGGTTACATTTTCTTTCGAGAATTTTAACAGCAGTTTTCGAAAATCAAAATGAATATTTGAAGAATGTATTTGGCTTATCTTCATCTAAGCAATATGAACACACACTGTAAACAAATAATAGTCGAAATTACTCAATAAAATTGAGGAAAAGAATTGCCTTATTTTTATTAAGTAAATATTACCTACGGCATCTTAAGTAGAATTTACTTATTTTGCTGAATAAATTTTTACTCAGTTAAATCGACTTACATTAACGTAAATAGTTTAAGTATTGTAATCATTTTAGATAATTAAAAACAAGCTATGATAGGATTACATATTGCACGATTTGGTACCCATCTAATCTAACAAGTAACATCCACTAATCATTCACTACTTCTATTTAAGATTAATCACTAATCACTAACACTACTTCTATTTCAGATTTAACCGTATATATATATATATATACCACCATCACAAACTATTACATACGCTTCAATTCGACACATATTGAAAGGCTCCAAATTTTATATACAGGGCGTATCATAATAAAGGATATTGAAGTTTAATGACGATTTATATGAAAACTACTGATTTCATAATCAAGCATTTTATGTCTGTTGTAAAGGACAGAATGTCCCCTTTTTAATGACACCCCGATCATACTACTGCTGTCACAGTTGACTGAATAACAAAGCATTGCTGTCCACCATGTGAAAGGTGCACTGTGACAAGTTAGCATTCACAGATAAATTATAAAGATTAGTGCTTGTGTCAGCCCAGGCATATTGAAATGCTGAACAATGAGTGGATTATGTGTCTAAGAAGGAAATGTTATCAAACTTGGCACAGTGCACCTTTCACATGGTGGACAGCAATGCTTTGTTATTCAGTCAACTGTGACAGTAGTAGTATGATCGGGGTGTCATTAAAAAGGGGACATTCTGTACTTTACAACAGACATAAAATGCTTGATTATGAAATCAGTAGTTTTCATATAAATCGTCATTAAACTTCAATATCCTTTGTTATGATACGCCCTGTATACTTGATCGTAGCATCTTAAAAGGAAAATTGGTTGACAATTTCCTGAAATATCAAGTTTTGATTTGTTTTGAACTGGGTAACAATAAAAAATTGTCTTGTCTTTGCTTAGCCATGTTAAATGAATTAGTAAATGTTTTAAAGTCCTTAAATTTTCATTCAACCACAAAAAAGAATTGTTTTATTTAAAAAAGAGTTTAATTTGGTCTTAATGAATATTCATAAATTATGTAAATATTTCTATTACGCACTGCATCGGTCCTTACTTTAAAAAGATAAGAATAATCAACATAAATTGTTTGAGTAATACGTATAATTTCTGATTTTGAGTTAAAATTACTAAATTAATACAAGCTGAAATTACTTAAAGTTCTTATGTATTTGATTTTACTTAAATATTCCACGTATGTTCTACTAAATTGAAAGTTTGAGTTAGCAAGACTTAAATTTAGTGCGTAAGTGGCAAAACTAATATTTTCAAGTAAATTCTACATGGAAAAAGTACGTAAAAATTACCAATGAACAAATTCTTTTTTACAGTGCAGTAGAATGATCAAATCCGTAATTATTTTTTCTTAAAGGTTTTATTTCGAAAAAGTGATAGCCCCCTTTTCTTTGACATTTAGCGCTTCGTAAATCAAGGGGACAAATCAACCGTCCATTACCTTTCAATCATTGGACAGTAAGGAACACATTGCTCCGTAATCATTGATGAGACAGAATGGCTGCATCCGTAGAATGTGGTCAGGTCGCAGGGCTATCAACCACACACAGGTGCCACCAATAGTCGTCAGAAACCGCAGTTAGTTTTGGGAGCAAAAGATTGATCGATAGCTATCTCTGGCTGCACGCCGATAGGCTGCATTGGTCCGAGCAAATATGAACGCATTGCTCCAGGAATTCACAAGTATTAACATCGTCAGAAGAACTCTAACTGGCTCTGATATAGAGTGTTTGGCCATAATTATAAAGAACATTCGTATAATGGTAGGTACCCAAGAGATAAAATTCACTACGCTGATCAACAAGATAGTTTTGACCCCTTTGAGTTTTACTCTGCGATGTCCTGGGTTATGTTCGCCCGCCCCACGAGGCACTGCTAAGGCGGCGATGGCTCGGGCTTGTCGCGTAGCTATGCCCATGGATATTATGTTCAATGTTATACCAGTGCATATTGGCACCATTGATAATGAAAAGAGCGTGACGATGGTTGCTTTTTCCGAGGAAGTAAAATTTAGATTCGAAACCGTTCCATTCTGGCTAATGTTATCATTCTGAGACAACTTATAAACGGGAGTTCCTGGTACAAAAGAAAAGATTATAAATATTAAGGGGAAGCATGTTGCTAAACCGAAACAAGATAAGCCAGAACGAATGTTTACGATTGATGGATACCTCAGTGGCTTGCTTATCGCGATATATCTTTCGATATTGAGACACGATATTATGATGGCAGAGAAGAGAAGTCCAAAGATAAATGTAAAGGACAAATATCTGTACAGATCCTGTGAACGACAGCACTCTCTTTCCACAATGAGAAGAATGTTGTAAATGCACCCTGAGAGTCCACCTATGAGATCTACCACTCCAATACACTGATAGAGGAATCGTGGGACTTCTTCAAAGACACTCAAATGTTTTCGAAGGATAACTAGAGAGCAGACATTTGTCGAAATCACGAGAAATCCGATGAAAACAAAAACGAAGCACAGAAAAATATCGCCACCAAGCATTGTTGATGATTGTCAAGAGACGATAAGTATAAGATCGACCGATGGAAAAGAGACATGAAGTCAATAAAGCTTTACGTCCGCTGTTAAAATTTCATTCCTTCCCATGCAGCAACTACATAGATGAGTGAGGAAGCCTTGTCTGTTATCAGCAACCAGAATTCATTTTCTTAGCGTGGCAATATGGTTAATAGAACGCGCCTTTTAAAAGTCTCATTCAGGTGACTGATTTGACAGATCTCTGCTGAAAATAATTAAATAATCCGACAGCTATAATGTCACCGATGCTATGGTTGATGTCTGCATGCAAACCGAAATGGGTCGTCGAAACCACATAGTTATTAAATAGGAGGTTATTACATTGAGGAGGCCTAATTGGTTCGAATCGTCCACAAAACCTCTCTTGGTTCAAGGTTTCAAAACAATAAAAAGGCTCTATAATTTCACATTAATAATATAGTAATGGATAATCATTGCAATGGCGATCATAAGGATATCAGTTTCGATTATTTTCACTCATTATTTCAAAAAAATTAACTAAGACTAAGAGACAACATGTAAAACTAAAGCAGTAAGATACTAGTTTTAGGCATTACATTAATAAATTACAGCTATAGCGGTTCAAAAAATTTCCGGAAAACAAAAAACTGTTTATGGTTATGTTTATGTTGCAGACAAATGCTTCCCCATGTCTGGCAATCGCTCTCTTAAATATAAAATATTCACTTTTTGTATCAAGCATTTAATTAATTTCTTTAAAGCTCTTGTTAGCTTTGGCCATTACTTGACCTTCAAGATAAGTGGGTAGGCTACTTTTTCATCTTTAATTGTTTCACTTCATTGTAAGACTATTCGATAGCATATACTAAACTACAGTTATATTATTAAAAACAGTAGAAACACGATACTGTTATAACAAAACCATAAAGAGTCAATTTTTAAAGAAGATAAACAGGGCATATACATGTCTTAGAGTTGTTCGTCGTCTAATACCTAAAGAAAATATTTATGAGACGAAGTCTAGTTTTGTGTTTATATCTAACAAGTAGGTGACAAGTCCCCAATAATGAGGCAAATACATGTAATAAAGTAGTCGAATAACTTCTTAAAAGAACTTCATTCCAATCGGAGCAGGATATCACTGTAAAATATTATGTTTGACATGATATGACAAAGAAACGAGCTTACATCTCTATAAATTAAGAACTAATGCTGACATCTAAGATTCATAATAGGCACGCTCGCTATTAAAAACAGAATTCTCCCCAATAATGAGGCAAATTCATGTTATAAAGTAACCCAAGTTATTCTTTAAACTTCATTTCTATCGAAGCAGGATATTGCTGTAAAATACAATTTTTTGACATAATATTAGCAAGAAGCGAGCTTTCATCACTATAAATAAAGAGAAAATGCTGCCATTTAGGATTCATAATAGCCATGCTCGCTTTTGAAGAAAGAACTCTCACCGGCTATTATTTAACACACGTAGATAAAGCAATCGTTACCTTTTCACGACTTGGCATCAAAGAGAGAATGAATATGTCATATTTAAATTGCCATAAAACGTTCAATGATCTGCTTAGAATCATGTCAAATGAATCCTATTTTTTTTCACTCGTGACATTTTGGCCGTGTTAAATCACGTGAATATTGCTGTCAAAAAGTTTTTTTGATTACTGAGAGCAATTAAAAGTGATTGGTTGTGGATGCACAGCAGTTATTAAAACAAATTAATGAAAATTGTAATATGGAATGAATTGGACAAGGTTTTAAAGTACGAAATTTGATGAATCGCAAAAAGTTTAGAAATTGTCCTTCTAATGACAATGTCTACTTAATGAATCATTTTTTTCACTCCAAATGTCCCTCTAATGACACCTTTAGTAAAATATAATTATAATTATACTAGAACTAAACTTTTTCGATGACAAATTTGATTGGCCAATTTTAACAGCAGATTTGGAAAATCAAATGGTGCTTAATAAGAGTTTGGTTTCCGTATATTTTGATCCTAGCAATGTTGCCATAAAACAAAGCTACACGTATTTAATTCAGTAATTTTTATCTTTTTTAGATTACAAAAAAATTGTCAACGTCCAAGTGAGACACCCGCCCCTTATGTTTAACACACTGAACACTTACTAAACATTTTCTTTTGTCTGTTTGCTGACACTGAGAGCTCCATAAATGAGTGAAAATTTTAGTCCGGGCTTAGACCTAGCAAAGGTTTGTACGCGTTTATGAATACCATCAATAGACAGTAGGCAAAACATGGATCCCAAATCGTGAAACATTGCTAATGGTCAGTGGCTGTATTCAGGGAATGTTGTCATGTCGCAGGGCTGCCAACCACTTAAGGTGCCAACAATAGTTTTAATGAACTGCAGTTAGTTTTAGGAGCAAAAGGTTGATCGAAAGCGCACTCTGGCTGCACGTCGATAGGCTGCATTGGTCCGAGCAAATATAAACGCATTGCTCCAGGAATTCACAAGTGTTAACATCGCCATAAGAACGTCGGCAGTCTTTGACAGGGGGCTACTGATCGCAATGGTTAAGAGCAATCGCACAATAGTGGGCACCCAGGAGATCAAATTCACTACGCTGATGAACAAGACAGTCTTGACCCCTTTGAAATTGACTCTGCGATGTCCCTCGTTGTTCTCGCCAGCCAAACGAGGCACTGGTAATGCGGCGATGGCTCGGGCTTGGCGAGTAGCTATGCCCATGGATATTAAGTTCAAAGTTATACCAGTGCATATTGGCACCATTGATACTGAATAGAGCGTGACGATGGTTGCTATTTCCGAAGAAGTAAAACTTAAACTCAATTCAATTCCATTCCGGCAAATGTAATTGCTCTGAGACAATTTATATGTGGGAGACCCTGGTACAAAAAGTAAGATTAGAATAATTAAGGGGAAGCATGTTGCTAAAGCGAAACAAGATGATCCAGAACGAAAGTTTACGATTGATAGATACCTCAGTGGTTTGCTTATCGCGATATATCTTTCGATATTGAGACACGATATTGTGGTGGCAGAGAAGAAAAGTCCAAAGAAGAATATAAAGAACAGGAATCCGTACAGTTCCTGTGAGCGACGGCAATCACTTACCACAATATAAAGAATGTAGTAAAGGCATCCTGAGAGGCCACCTATTATATCTACCACGCCTATACACTGATAGAGGAATCGTGGGACTTCTTCAAAGACACTCCAATGTTTTCGAAGGATAACTAAAGAGCAGACATTTGTCGATATCACGAGAAATCCGATGAAAACAAGCACAAAGCACAGAAAAATATCGACACTGAGCATTGTTGATGACTGTCAAGACACAATAACTAAGGATGAAGACTTGAACATCAAAAAGGGATCGACCGATGGGACGGAGACATGTGGTTAATATAGTTTTATGTCCGCTGTTAAATTCACATTCCTTCCCATTCAGTAACTACATAGACGAGTGATGAAGCCTTGGTTAGTATCACCAGGCCGATTGGCTGGATGTAGCGTATTACTGTAAATAGAATGCGCTCTTTGACAGTCTCATTTGAGTGACTGATTTGACAGTTTTTCGCTGACGATAATCCAATAATCTGACAGCTATAATGGCATCGATGCTATGTTTGATGCCTGTTTGCAAACCACCGGTCGTGAAGGCCTCATAGTTATTAAAAAGGGGGTTATCAAATCCTGGCTTTACTTACCCACGTTATAACTATAATCATAATTTCGAAACCCTACTTATAACCAAATGACGCCAGGAAATCGAAAGCAGACCGCCAGTATACCACGCGAAAATGTTATTATCTTCAATTCACGAACCCCAGTCGGTCGGTTTCGAGTCGATTTTTCTGGCGGTGTGAATTGTAAATCGAGGAGGCCAAATGGGTTCCAATCGTATACATAACATTTCCTTGCGTAAGTTTTTGATCTTCCTCCAAAAAACGTAGGTGCATTTTTAATTCATTTAAAGATACTATGTCCCTTTTGCAGCCAACATCAAATTCTGTAGAACTCTGCAGGAATTATGAATATGTCATGTATGTCCTATTTGTGAAATTTAAAAGTTAGCAGTGTCCTAATATTCGAATTATGCAAGGAAACCCGTTAATTTGCTAGAATTCACTGTTAGACACTATTAAGTGACCGACTGGCTTTTTTTCTTCTTTGGTAATAACATACATAAAATGAGCTGTAAAGGGTACATGAAAATTTGTCTACATCAATATAACCTACTTCTTGTAATGTCCAAAATTAAACTGATTGAATCTATGTACAGCATAAAATGTACGACCATTCGGTACTTCAAATCGGACTATTACTTATTGGCTCTTTAGCTCTTAAGTCGATTCGACAACTAATATTATAGTCGTTATTTTCCCACTTAAATAGATTTTCAAGCCCCCTCCCCTTTTTAGGGAAGTTCTCAATTAGTATTAGCTTTCAAATGCCGTTGGAATTTGGCCTTTTCATTTCTTCGGCCTACAAATGGGTCATAGTACTTTCAAATGCTCTGTGATATCATATGTATAATACGCTAACGGGATAATCCTGGCACTGACAAACGTGGTCTTACGGACAATCATAATCAATTGCTCTTCTCCTTTTATTACTAGCATTCGTTATTAAAAAGAATGTATCTAAGAGACAAAATTATTAAAAAAAAACACAATAAGACACTTGTTTTAGGCATAACAGTAATTAATGTATTGCTAAAGCGTTACATAGATTTTCCCTGCCATAGGACAGGACGAATATGAGCTTATCATTCAATTTATTAATAATGTTTTGGTAGAGAGATACGATTATGCTCCTATCATAATGGACCGAATATGTAAAACTAGGAACGTAAAGCGAAATAATTCGGAGCAAAAAACGGTAACTGCACCCCTCTACATGTTCTCGCAAACATATGATTTACCATGTCTGGCATTTCCTTGCTTAAAAAGCATTTACATGCATATTGCTCCGGTTGTCTCATTTTCGCTCGCTGGACCATTAACGTAGCTAGTTCGACGGCACTACCAAACTAGAATGTTCCACAATGTTGCAGGGTGTATGCCATTGGGTGAACCGGGTGTGCGAAAATGGTGTTTTGGGGAGGGGGAAGTGAGAGTGTTTGTGTGTGTGGTAATTGTATGTGTGTGAACAATTAAAGACTAATAATGACAGATGGCTAATCATAAATCTACAATGACGAGTAAACTGTCGATGTACATCACAGTCCATAGATAAATGTGCCTTGAATGTATATAGCAGACGGCAATCGGTGGATTAGACGACACTTGGTAGTGATTTTGTATGTGAGATTTCTTTGCTAAATATAAAATACAAGAACATTTCCCATATCTTTGAACTATCATTGATATCTGATAATTAAACAGTTATTGAAATAAACCTACCAAACTACATAATACAATGAAATACTTGACTTAAAGTAGGGGAGTTTGATGTGGTGCACAATTGCACCCATCTGTAACTAATCGAATAGTTCATGGCGATCATGAATATTCATGTTTTTGCTTACCTCGGCAAAATGCTTGCCTATACTAAATGGAAAAATTACGGTGCGGGGCTGGCTGAAATGGACATAATGAACCGATCAGAACTGATCTATGATAATTCATGCTTGTTATTCTTCGTGTGCTTGAGCTATTACCTTACAATCGCGTGGTAAATTGCGTCCAAAGTTCGACTTGTTTCACATGTGTTATACAGGCAATGGCGAGCTAGCGACCTATTTTGACCAAAATATGGTGGGTGAACTTTCAAAAGTCAATGGGACATGAGGGTTCCAATAAAAGAGCTTGGGTCAACGTACGTCGGGCTGGATGTGCTTTTCGTTTAAACAAAAAAATGAATTTGTAACGATTTTGTTGGTAAAAGTCCATAGGCTTACCTTACATGTTAGGCTGCTGGACTCTGACGATAGGGGGCGTTGTCCAATGAGACTATTCGGAGCCATATGTCTTTCAAGCTCATGTTAGCTTGGCCCTTTAGTTGACTTCTGAGATAGGTCGTTAGGTTACTATTCCATCTTTAAATGTTTCACTTTATTCTCAATCTATTCGATAGTTTATTCTTTATTGCAGTTTATTATCAAAAGCAGTAGAATCAAGATATTACTGTAAAATTTAAAACACGTAGTAAGGCTAGCCAATTTTTTAAGAAAATAAACAGGGCAATAAAACGAGTGTTATAGATTTTGTCATCGTCCAACACCAATAGGCAATATATATATATGGGACAGAGTCTAGTTTCGTGTTTATATCTAACAAGTAGGTGGCAAGTCCCCAATAGTGCGGCAAAATTGATGTCATAAAGTAAACGAAGAAACTTATAAAACGTCATTCCTATTGAAGCAGGATATTGCTGTAAAATATCATTTTTGTCATGATATGACATAGAAACGAGCTGATATCACAATAAATTAAGAGCTAATGCTGACATCTAAGATTCATAATAGGCATCCTCGTTTAATTAAAATGAGAGTTCTCCTCGGCTTTTATTAACGCACTTAAGTAATTGAGACTTTTTGATGACTAGGCAACAAAGAGACAATGATATGTCAAATAAAATTGCCATAAAACATGAAGACGGTTTAGAATCATGTCCAAAAAAAAATATTCATATCACTCATTACATTTTGGTCGCGTATAATCATGTAAATATTGCCGTCAAAAAAGTTTTGTGGTTTTCTGATACCAATTAAAGGTGATTGAGTGTGGATGCATAGCACTTTTTAAAACAAATTAATTAAATGTTGTTCACTACATTTGATGACGCTGTAAGATGTATATATATATATATATATATATATATATATAAACATAAACATGTATATATGTAATTATACAAGAAGTGACCCTTTTCGATAAAAACTTCGATCGGCCAAATTTAAAAGCAGATTTCGAAAATCAAAATGTGCTTAATATAAGTTTTTTTCGTTCATTTTGATCCTGGCAATGTTCACTTATCTTTCATTTTTCTTAGATTTTAAAGAAGTGTCTACGTCTTAAGTGAAACTCCAACCCCTTATTCTCTATCCCATTGAACACTTTAAAACATTTCCGTTTGTCTGTTTCCTTACATAATTATGGTGAAGTTGGCACCAAGTGCTCCATAAATCAGTGGAAATTTTAGTACGGGCTTAGACCAAGCAAAAGTTTGTACGCTTTGATGTTTACCATCCATTACATTTCATTGAACAGTAAGAATACATGGATTTCAAATCTTGTATCGTTGGTGATGTACCGTGGCTGCTTCCATATAATGTGGTCAGGTCTCAGGGCTGTAAACTATAGACCCCAATGTTCGACCAATAGTCACCGCAGTTACTTTTGGGAGCAAAAGATTGATCGAAAGCTGTCTCTAGCTGCACGTCGATAGGCTACATTTGTGCGAGCAAATATGAACGCATTGCTCCAGGAATTAACAAGTGTTAACATCGTCAGGAGATAGTCAACTGGCTCTGAAAAAGAGTGTTTGGTCGTTATTTTAAAGAACAATCGTAAAATGGTAGGTACCCAAGAGATACAATTCACTACGCTGATAAACAGGATAGTCTTGACCCCTTTGAGTTTGACTCTGCGATGTCCTGCGTTATTTTCGCCCGCTCCGCGAGGCACTGCTAGGGCGGCGATGGCTCGGGCTTGCCGAGTAGCTATGCCCATGGATATTAAGTTCAACGCTATACCAGTGAATATTGGCACCAGTGATACGGAATAGAGCGTGAGGATGGTCGCTTTTTCTGAAGAAGTAAAGTTTAAATTTGATACGGTTTCATTCCGGCAAATCCAGTTATCCTGAGACAACTTATAAACGGGAGTTCCTGGTACTAAACATAAGATACAAAATATCAAGGGGAATCCTGTTGCTAAACCGAAACAAGATAAGCCAGAACGAATGTTTACAATTGATGGATACTTCAGTGGCTTGCTTATCGCGATATATCTGTCAATATTGAGACACGATATTATGATGGCAGAGAAGAGAAGTCCAAAGAGAAATGTCATGGACAAGAATATATACAGATCCTCTGAACGATGACACTCACTTTCCATAATGTAAATAATTTTGTAAATGCATCCTGAGAGGCCACCTATTAGATCTACCACTCCTATACACTGCTAGAGGAATCGTGGGACTTCTTCAAAGACACTCCAATGTTTTCGAAGGATAACTAGAGAGCAGACATTTGTCGATATCACGAGAAATCCGATTAAAACAAAAACGAAGCACAGAAAAATATCGCCACCAAGCATTGTTGATGATTGTCAAGAGACGATAAGTAAGGATAAAAACTTGAACATTAAAAAGGGATCGACCGATGGAAAATAGACATATAGTCAATAAAGCTTTACGTCCGCTGTTAAAATTCGTTCCTTCCCATTCAGCAACTACAAAGATGAGTGAGGAGGCCTTGTCTGTTATCAGTTACCAGAATTACTTTTCTTAGCGTGGCAATTTAGTGTTTATAGAACGCGCCTTTTAAAAGTCTCATTCAAGTGATTGATTTGACAGTTCTCTGATAATGAAATAATCCGACAGCTATAATGAACCGATGCTATGGTTGTTGTCTGTATGCAAACCAAAATGGGTCGTTGAAACCACATAGTTATTAAATAGGAGGTTATTACATTGAGGAGGCCTAATTGGTACGAATCGTCCACAAAACCCCTGTTGGTTCAAGGTATCAAAACAATACAAAGGCTTCATATTTCACATTAATAATATAGTAATGGATAATCATTGCACTGGCGATCATAAGGATATCAGTATCTATTATTTTCACTCATTATTTCAAAAAATTTAACTAAGAGACAAAATGTAAAACTAAAGACACAGTAAGATACTAGTTTTAGGCATTACATTCATAAATTGCAGCTATAGCGGTTCAAAGATTTCCTTTGCTTTAGGACATCCGCGATATTAGCTATTTATAAAATGTATCAATTATGTTTTAGTAGAGGCATATGATTATGCCTCTATCATTGTGGGCCGCATATATCAAACTTGGAACGTAAAGCCGAGCGATTCGGAGCAAACAACCGGAACTGCGTCCCTCTTTATGTTCTTGGAGACAAATGCTTCCCCATGTCTGGCAATCGCTCTCTTAAATAGAAAATATTCACTTTCTGTATCAAGTATTTACTTAATTTCTTTAAAGCTCTTGTTAGCTTTGGCCATTACTTTACCTTTAAGATAAGTGGGTAGGATACTTTTTCATCTTTAATTGTTTCTCTTCATTTTAAGACTATTCGATAGCATATACTAATCTACAGTTACATTATCAAAAACAGTAGAAACACGATATTGTTGTAAAAAAACATAGAGAGTCTAGCCAATTCTTTAAGAAGATAAACAGGGCATATGCATGTTTTAGAGTTGTTCGTCGTCTAATACCTAAAGAAAATATTCATGAGACGAAGTTTAGTTTCGTTTTTATATCTAACAAGTAGGTGACAAGTCCCAATAATGACGAAAATTCATGTCATAAAGTAACCCAAGTTATTCTTTAAACTTCATTTCTATCGAAGCAGGATATTGCCGTAAAGTATAATTGCTGACATAATATGAGCAAGAAGCGAGCTTTCATTACTATAAATAAAGAGCAAATGCTGCCATTTAAGATTCATAATAGGCATGCTCGCTTTTGAAGAAAGAACTCTCCCCGGCCATTATTTAACACACGTAGATGAAAGTAATTGTGACCTTTTCACGACTTGGCATCAAAGAGAGAATGAATATGTCAAATTTAAATTGCCATAAAACGTTTAATGATCTGCTTAGAATCATGTCAAATGAATCCTATTCTTTTCACTCGTGACATTTTGGCCATGTTTAATCACGTGAATATTGCCGTCAAGAAGTTTTTTTGATTACTGAGAGCAATTAAAAGTGTTAGGTTATGGATGCACAGCAGTTATTAAAACAAATTAATGAAAATTGTAATATGGAATGAATCGGACAAGGTTTTAAAGTATGACATTTGATGAATCGCAAAAAGAGTAGAGATGTTATAAACAAATGTATACAACTGATAATTTTATTCTCATATATATATATATATATAATTATACTAGAACTAAACTTTTTCGATAAAAACTTTGATTGGCCAATTGAAAAAGCAGATTTCGAAAATCATTTTTTTTTTCTCGTTTATTTCGATCATAGCAATGTTAACATGAAACAATGCAACAAGTATTTATTTAAGTAATCTCTCCTTTCTTAGATTTAAAAAAGTGTCAACGTCCACGTGAGACACCCACCCCTTATTCTTTAACACACTGAACACTTGAAAAACATTTCCTTTTGTCTGTTTCCTTACATAATTATGGTAAAGTCGACACTAACAGCTCGATAAATCAGTGGAAATTTTAGTCCGGGCTTAGAACTAGCACAATTTTGAACGCTTTTATGAATACCATCCATTACATTTCAATGGACAGAAAGGAAACCACGAATCTCAAATTGTGAATCATTGGTGATGAACAGTGGCTATATTCATCGAATGTGGTCAGGTCGCAGGGCTGCCAACCATTCCCAGGTGCCACAATAGTCGTGATGAACCGCAGTTAGTTTTGGGGGCAAAAGATTGATCGAAAGCTGTCTCTGGCTGCACGTCGATAGGCTGCATTGGTCCGAGCAAATATAAACGCATTGCTCCAGGAGTTCACAAGTGTTAACATTGCCAGAAGGATTTCGACAGTCTTTGACAGGGGGCTACTGATCAGAATGGTTAAGAACAATCGCACAATGATGGGCACCCAGGAGATCAAATTCACTACGCTGATGATCAAGACAGTCTTGACCCCTTTGAAATTGACTCTGCGATGTCCCGCGTTGTTCTCGCCACCCAAACGAGGCACTGGTAATGCGGCGATGGCTCGGGCTTGTCGCGTAGCTATGCCCATGGATATTAAGTTCAAAGTTATACCAGTGCATATTGGCAACGTTGATACAGAATAGAGCGTGACGATGGTTGCTATTTCCGAAGAAGTAAAACTTAAACTCAATTCAATTCCATTCCGGCAAATGTAATTGCTCTGAGACAATTTATATGTGGGAGACCCTGGTACAAAAAGTAAGATTAGAATGATTAAGGGGAAGCATGTTGCTAAAGCGAAACAAGATGATCCAGAACGAAAGTTTACGATTGATGGATACCTCAGTGGTTTGCTTATCGCGATATATCTTTCGATATTGAGACACGATATTGTGGTGGCAGAGAAGAAAAGTCCAAATAAGAATATAAAGTACAAGAATCCGTACAGCTTCTGTGAACGACGGCAGTCACTGTCCACAATGTAAAGAATGTAGTAAATGCATCCTGAAAGGCCACCTATAAGATCTACCACTCCAATACAATGATAGAGCAATCGTGGTACATCTTCAAAGACACTCCAATGTTTTCGAAGGATAACTAAAGAGCAGACATTTGTCGATATCACGAGAAATCCGATGAAAACAAGCACAAAGCACAGAAAAATATCGACACTGAGCATTGTTGATGATTGTCAAGACACAATAGATAAGGATGAAGACTTGGACATCAAAAAGGGATCGACCGATGGGACAGAGACATGTGGTTACTATAGTTTCATGTCCGCTGTTAAATTCACATTCCTTCCCATTCAGCAACTACATAGACGAGTGATGAAGCCTTGGTTAGTACCACCAGGCCGATTGGCTGGATGTAGCGTATCAATTACTGTACATAGAATGCGCTCTTTTAAAGTCTCATTTGAGTGACTGATTTGACAGTTTTTCGCTGACGATAATCCAATAATCTGACAGCTATAATGGCATCGATGCTATGTTTGATGCCTGTTTGCAAACCACCGGTCGTGAAGGCCTCATAGTTATTAAAAAGAGGGTTATCAAATCCTGGCTTTACTTACCCACGTTATAACTATAATCATAATTTCGAAACCCTACTTATAACCAAATGACGCCAGGAAATCGAAAGCAGACCGCCAGTATACCACGCGAAAATTTCATTATCTTCAATTCACGAACCACAATCGGTCGGTTTCGAGTCGATTTTTCTGGCGGTGTGAATTGTAAATCGAGGAGGCCAAATGGGTTCCAATCGTATACATAACATTTCCTTGCGTAAGTTTTTGATCTTCCTCCAAAAAACGTAGGTGCATTTTTAATTCATTTAAAGATACTATGTCCCTTTTGCAGCCAACATCAAATTCTGTAGAACTCTGCAGGAATTATGAATATGTCATGTATGTCCTATTTGTGAAATTTAAAAGTTAGCAGTGTCCTAATATTCGAATTATGCAAGGAAACCCGTTAATTTACTAGAATTCACTGTTAGACACTATTGAGTGACTGACTGCCTTTTTTTCTTCTTTGGTAATAACATACATAAAATGAGCTGTAAAGGATACATGAAAATTTGTCTACATCAATATAACCCACTTCTTGTAATGTCCAGAATTAATCTGATTGAATCTATGTACAGCATAAAACGTACGACCATTCGGTACTTAAAATCGGACTATTACTTATTGGCTCTTTAGCTCTTAAGTCGATTCGACAACTAATATTATAGTCGTTATTTTCCCACTTAAATAGATTTTCGATCCCCCTCCCCTTTTTAGGGAAGTTCTCAATTAGTATTATCTTTCAAATGCCGTTGGAATTTGGCCTTTTCATTTTTTTCGGCCTGCAAATGGGACATAGTACCTTTAAATGCTCTGGGATATCATATGTATAATACACTAACGGGATAATCCTGGCACTGACAAACATTGTCTTACGGACAATCATAATCTATTGTTCTTCTCTTTTTATTACTAGCATTCGTTATTAAAAAGAATTTATCTAAGAGACAAAATTTAAAAAAAGACACAATAAGACACTTGTTTTAGGCATAGCAGTAATTAATGTATTGCTAAAGCGTTACATAGATTTTCTCTGCCATAGGACATGCAGAATATGAGCTCATCATTCAATTTATTAATGAAAAAATTACGGTGAGGGGTTGGCTAAAATGGACATAATGAACCGATCAGAACTGATCTATGATAATTCATGCTTGTTATCCTTCGTGTGCTTGAGCTAAAACCTTACTATCGCGTGGCAAATTGCGTCCAAAGTTCGACATGTTTCACATGTGTTATATAGGCAATGGCGAGCTAGCGAGCTATTTTGTCCAAAGTACGTTGGGTGAACTTTCAAAAGTCAATGGGACATGATGGTTCCAATGAAAGAGCTAGTGTCACCGTACTTAGGGTTGGATGTGCTTTTCGTTTAAACAAAAAATGAATTTTTAACGATTTTGTTGGTAAAAGTCCTTAGGCTAACATGTTAGGCTGCTGGACTCTGACGATAGGGGGCGTTGTCCAATGAGACTATTCGGAGCCATATGTCTTTAAAGCTCCTGTTAGCTTGGCCCTTTAGTTGACTTCTGAGATAGGTCGTTAGGTTACTATTCCATCTTTACATGTTTCACTTATTCTCAATCTATTCGATAGCTTATACCTTATTGCAGTTCATTATTAAAAACAGTGGGACTTCTTCAAAGACACTCCAATGTTTTCGAAGGATAACTAGAGAGCAGACATTTGTCAATATAACTAGAAATCCGATTATCACAAAAACAAAGCACAGAAAAATATCGACACCAAACATTGTTGATGATTGTCAAGAGAAGATTAGTGTGGATGAAGGCTGGAACATCAGAAAGGGATAGATCGATACGACAAAACCATATAGTCAAAATATTGTTATACCCGCTGCTAGGATGCCATTCCTTCCCATTCAGCACCTACACAGATGAGTGATGGCGCCTTGGCTATTAGCGGCAGCCAGACTTAATTTCCATAGCGTGTCATTTAGTGTAAACAGTCTTTTTAAAGACTCCATCGACTAAAGGGACTTGTTAACATTGTTTATCGTCCAGTCACACCAAACGTTTAGTAGTAACGTATGCCGACGTACGTGAATTTTCAGCAACACGCTAGTGCACGTTGACATAAGTTAGGGGTAGGTTTGGTATCAGTTGTATACGTTTAAAATCACGCTGGTATAAGGTGATATACGTTGTTGTTCGCAGAGGCCGAAATAAATTGTTGTGCATGCTCAACATTTTGGGGCGTATGCCAACGTCCTCTTCATGGGTTAGGCATAGGTTAGGCAGAGAAAAGTTAACGTGAATCATCGGCTTAGAATTGAGTCAAATGAATCTTATTCATATCACTCATAATATTTCGGTCATGTTTAATTACGTCAATATTGCCTTCAAAAGAGTTAGGTGATTCCTGGAGGCAAGTAAAGGTGATTGATTGTAGATGTTTGAAATATAGAGTGGATAGGACGAAGTTTGAGAGTATGACATTTAATAAATCACACAAAGAGTAGAGAAGTTCAAGAATACCTAGGACATTTAACAGATTTATTTATATATTTATAATACAATTATCGAGCAGTTACAAACATTATTTGTTATCAAAGAGTATGTAAACAAAAGAATAAGATCCCTTTTGCTAGAAAAAGTGGTCAGATTGACACCCAACAACAACAATATGGTACTTTCGGTCACTTTTTGGCCCCCAAATTACAATTTTGTATTGATATCGCCCAGGCCTTACTCTACCCAGTAAGAATCAGTTGATGGGTGGATTTTGAAATCTTTTATATGCTGAAACCCAAGAACGTGATGAAAAATGTAATTGCTCCTGCGCTTTTGTATATACATCCATCGCACAGTTCTGTGTATTTTGTATAACTATTGATAGACAACCCATTACCTGCTTTTATTTCCGTTATGAATTCAAGTTTTTTTTTTAATAGCGTGTATGTGGATGAGAATATGAGTGAGTGTGTGTGTGCGTGAGAGAATGTGTGCATGTGTGCTTTTATACATATCTTGATTTTCATGTGAGGGGCTGTTGTAATCCTGTAAGTGCGCGCGCGCGTGTGTGTGTGTGCATAGTGGGTTGGTGCTATTATCCATATCTTGATTTCATGCTTATCAAACAAATTTTCATTGATTCAGCTTTTTAGCATTTTCGTGGTTTTGTGTGATTATGTGCGTGTGGGTAGGTGTTGTTTTCAAACAGACCTTTATTGATTCAACTTTTAGTAGCGTGTGTGTGTGTACGTGTGTGCGTGTGTGCGTAAGTTCTATTTAGAAATGATCAAAGCATGGGTAGAGTTAGAAGGTTGTAGGAATTTTGAAGAAAAGAATAATCCAATTATTTTCAACAATAAAGATTTCTTATTGAAAAAGAAAATTATTTTTGATGAGGAGTTGTTTACACGCAATATACTTTCAATTCAGGATATTTTTGCTGAAAATGGCATGCGGGAAATATCTCATTTTCAAAATTTGGGGTTAAAAGGAAACAGAATTGTTGATGTATGGAATATTGGGGAAGCTATTTTGAGAAGCGGAAAAAAGGATAACTGGAGTTTATTGGATGTAAAAGAGTATGATATTTTAATTCAGTTTAACAGTACTGCGAACCTCCTCAGTGATTTATTATCGAGGAAGGTTTATGAATATTTTATAGAGAAGTTACAAAATCTATATGTTTTGAAGATTCATGATGGACGGGAATTTTCAGATTTTTTAAAATTAGGTATGTATGGAGATATTTAGTAGGCCTAGGAAAGTTACTCTTGTTAACAGACTAAGGGAAATTCAGTATAAACTATTTCATAGAGCAATATATACTAGAGAACATTTATTCAGATTCGGTTTTGTTGTAGATAACTTGTGCTCATTCAAGCAAAAGATAGAAACATATTTTCACTTGTTCTGGGAGTGTGTACATGTTCAAAGATTATGGCAAAATGTAATAGCTAAGTTTGAGCTAAGGGACTTAAGGTCTATCGACTGGATAGATATTCATTTAGGGTTGTCCGGTAACTCCCCACGAATAAAGATTTTTAATACAATTATTTTTGCAATAAAATATTGGCTATATAGATGCTGGCGAAAGCCCGTATATTGTCTTTGGGGGAGTTTCTAAAAGAACCGTTGGAATTTAGGGAAGAAGAAAAGAATATTGCAGGGAGGGCAGGTAAATTGGCCTTACATTTACAGAAATGGGAACAAAAGTAAAGTTTTCATGAACTTTTAACACTGGGCTAGTGTGGCTATTGTAGTCTCGTTTAAATGATTTTGTTTTAAAATGTTTTAAATAGATTGTTTCTGTTTGTCTGTCGCTCCAATTTGGGGGTATTCTAAGGAGGCTAGGAACAGTGTGTGGTGGAAGTGTGGTCGGATGGTGTGTATGTGTCGCATGGTGGGGAGGGGGCGGGGGGGGGGGGTTGTAGTGTGTTTGGTTGGAGGGGGTTATTTGTTTTATGTAACAACTGATTTCATTTTTGTTTTCATCAATTGTACAATTTATGTAATGAAATGTTTTGAATTCATGTAAAGGAAAAACAACTGTATTAATTTTCTAAAATTAATTTGTATTGTTTGGAATCAATACAAAACAAAATATTGAAAAAAACGTGTGGCAACCTGGAAGTAGGTATGTGATAGTGTATGTGTAGGCGGGTTGGTGCTGTCCTTGTATCAAGCAGACCATTACATTGATTATAAACTTCCGATTTAGCGGCATAATATTGAGTTTACACTTACATGTACTTGTGGACAAATCTAATAGTTTGCACATTCACCTCGAAGTACATTTCCTGGGACACTCCTCTTCTTTTCCTCACAATAATACAATACGCCTGAAAACAGTCATTGCAATTGAGTAAAACATCTAAAAAATAAGAACATACAATAACAATGACACTAAAATGTTAATCGAGTGAACAATGTATGGTATACTGTAATTAATTGTTAAAGATTTATGTTGTGCTATGTTGTTTTTTCTAGTTTGTTTTAAAATTGTAATCTCTCTTTAAAACAGCTGTAGTCTAATTACACAGCATAGCCCAGTGATACTTCGAAATAATTTTGTCATTTTATCATGTAAGTTATAATTAACTGTCATTATATTCAGGAACTGAACAAAATCATGTACAATAACATAATATATTTGATGTTAATCTATTACCCCCCAAAAAGAAAAAGAAATATTGTTTCAATCTACGTTGATTTAAGCACCTACATGTTCATTTTTAGAGTCCATAGAGGGCTTATTTTACAAAGGGGTATGTACATATAGCTTAAGAAATAGAAGATCAACGAAGGCTCATTGTATGAAGAGATAAAGTACATATCATAAAGTAAAACAAGTTTTGAACACACTGTTAAAACATACGTGAGACATTTTTATAGTGGAAATCACGTTTTATTTTTAACATGACGACGAACTATTTTTGACATTGTTTAAAATATAAACGGATATTACATTGGGTTTACATGTCTACCAATTCGGAGATGGTACTCTGGATATTATTTTCTAAGCGAATGACCATTACGCAATGGAACTATATTGTGAAGGACTAATGGGTCCCAATCATCAATAGTACATTTCTTTGCACAAAGTTTCTCGTTCTTCCTCCACAAATAAATACATATTCATTTCCACTTCATTTACATGCTCTATGATTTTACATTGATAACACGGAATAAGGCTAATCCTGGAACAGCTGAACGTGGTCAAACGGACATCCATAAACAATTTGGTTAAACTCTTTTACTATCATTAATTATTTAAGAAAAACTTTCTAAGAGACTTCATGTAAAACTAAAGACACAGTAAGACACTAGTTTTAGGCGTTAAATTAGTACATATATTGCTAAAGCGCTACATAGATTTCGCTTGTCATAGGACATACAAGATATTAGCCAATCATGCAATGTATCATTTATGTTTTAGTAGAAAGTTACGATTATGCTTCAATCATAAGTGGTCGCATATTAAAAACGTTGCAACATTAAGCTGAGCAATTCGGAGCAAACAACATGAAAACGCCCCTCTTCATGTTGTTGCAAACAAATATTTCCTCATTTCAAGCAATTGCTTGCGTTCTTCATTTATTTCTTCTTGATTTATTTCGAGCTCTTGCTAGCCTGGTCCTTTTCCCTCAATTTTTATATCAGTTGTTGGTCTTGTTGTTCTTCTTCAATTTTTTTAAAATTTTGATGAAAAGTCTATTCGATAGTTTATATTTTACCTCATTTTAATTATTAACAACAGTAGGAATAAGAATATTGCTGAATAATGTAAGACATAGAGTCTATATTCAGAATATAAAGAGGGCTTACGCTTGTTATAGATTTTTTATAGATTTATATTTTACCTCATTTAAACTATCAACAACAGAAGAAGCAGAATATTGCTGTAAAATGTAAGACATAGAGTCTATCTTAAGAATATAAAGAGGGCTTACGCTTGTTATAGATTTTTTCGTCGCCCAACACCAATAGGAAATAAATATGGGACACAGTCTAGTTTCGTGTTAATGTGTAACGTGTAGGTGATAGGTCCACAATAACGTGGCAAAATTCAGGTCATGTAGTGATCGAAGTATTTCCTAAAACTTCATTTCTATCGAAGCAGGATATTGCTGTAAAATATCTTTTGTGACATGATATGAAGAAGAAGCGACCTTACATCAATTTAAATTCAGAGCAAAGCTTAAATCTACGATTTATAATAGGCATGCTCGCTATTAAAATGAGAATTCTCCCTTGCTATTATATAACACACGTAGATAAAACATATTGAGACTTTTTATCGACTTGACATCAACGACAATGAATATGTCTAATAAAAAATGCCAGAAAACGTGAATGACCGGCTGAGAATCATGTCAAATGAATCTTATTCATATTACCCATGACATGATTGATTGTGGATGCATATACCACTTATTAAAACAAATTAGTAAAAAATTGAAATATTAAGAAAAAAGGACAATTGTCTAAAGTATGAAATTTGATGAATCGCCAAACGACTAGTGATTTAAAAAAAAAATATTTATATAACGTATAACATATATTCTTATATATACATGTAAAATTATACTACAAGTTACCTTTTTCGATAAAGACTTTGATCGGCCAATTTCAAAGGCAGATTTTGATAATCAAAATGTGCTAAATAAATATTGTTGTAGTTTATTTTGATCTTAGCAATGTTACATAAAATAATGCAAAAAGTAATTGATTCAGTGATCTGTGTTCATCTTCTAAGATTTGTTTAAAAGTGCCTTATTCTTTAAAACAATTAAAAATTAAAAATATTGGCGTTAGTCGATTTGCTTACATATAGCTGACACTTAGAGCTTTATAAATCAATATCAATTTTAGCCGGGTTTAGGCGTAGCAAAGGTTAGAACGTTTGATTGCAAACCGTCCATTACATTTCAATGGACAGTTAGAAAAAAATGGATCTCAAATCGTATATCATTTTTGATGTTAAGCGGCTGTATCCATAAGATGTGGTCGGGTCGCAGGGCTTCATATACTTCCAGGTGCCACCAATAGTCGTAGGAAGTCATAGGAAGTCTTATATAACCAATAAATGGAAAACGAAGGCTCTAACTTTGAAGTTTCTTCCTACAATTTATGTCCAGATACATTTGATAAAGGTTTAGGAAAACTCTTTTCGAACTCATTAAGTTTGTCTCATGTGAACATTCGGTCACTGCAGAAAAATTATGATGAATTATCCCTTCTTTATGATAACTTAGATTCTAAATTTGACTTAATTTGCTTATCAGAAGTTTGGAATGTGTCTAACATGTCACTACTGGGTTTACCAGGATATACCTTGGAGGTTAAGTGTAGAAAAGATTCAAGGGGAGGGGGAGTAGGGGCATATATTCTTTCATCTCTAAAACCTTTGGCTTGAAATGTATATTGTCAAGAAAAGAGTAATTGTGGGTATAATATACAGAAAACCAAACACTGATGTGGATGAGTTCCAAGATAGTTTGTTGAATGTTATTTCACATCTGAACATTGACAAGGTAGATTGCATTTTGATGGGAGACTTTAACATCAATCTTTTAGATACTGATCAGAAGGTCGAAAAATTCCAAACTGCATTGCATTGTTTAGGATTAGAGCAATTAATTACAACCCCCACAAGGGTTACAAAACTGACTTATTCTTTGATCGATCATGCATATACTAATATAAATTCTTCAAAAATTCATGCAGGTGTAATAGAAACTGATATATCTGACCATTTTCCTATCTTTGTAATTTTTGAGCATTGTAAAGTTACTAGTAATGACACGTGTCGTAGGAGAACTACTACCCGTAGCTTTAAGAATTATGAAGATAAAAGCTTCAGGAAGAATTATCAAAAGCAAGATGGGATCTTGTTTTCAGACAAGAAGACGTGAATAAAGCATATGACATGTTTTACAAGTTATATCAAGAGATATGTGATAAAAATGCACCAATCGTAACACAAAGACCAACCAGAAATAAAAACACTGCCAAAAAACCATGGATAACTAAAGGTATACTGAAGTCAATACGCAAAAAACAGAATTTGTATTGTAAGTATAAAAGATCAAATTTTAATTCACTATCTGGAGATAGATATACAAAATTTAGGAATATTCTTACTTTAGTTATAAAAAATGCAAAGCGTAATTATTATAGTGATATTTTAAAACAAAACCGGCACGACACCAGAAAAACATGGCAGACTATAAATGAGTTAATTCGTGGTAAAAAAAGTGTCAGGAAAGGGTACCGACATTGAAAAATTGACTATTCATAAAAATGGTGGGAGTAGGGTGATAACAGATGATCATGAGATTGCTTCTGAATTTAATAAGTTCTTTGTTGATATTGGAAAAAACCTGGCAAATAAAATAACACAGAATGATGCAGATTACACTGCATATTTAGGACCTAGGCTGAGTAAAACTCTCTTTTGGAAACCAGTGACTGAAAAAGAAATTGAGAATCACATTTCTGCCTTAGATGTTAACAAGTCATGTGGGTATGATAACATATCAGCGCGACTGCTTAGAGATGCAAGTCACTTTATTAGTTTACCATTATCTCACATATTTAATTTGTCTTTACAGGAAGGCAAATTTCCTGATGCCTTAAAAATAGCAAAAGTAACACCAATTTACAAGAAAGGGCCAGTAGACATCCCAGGAAACTACAGGCCAATTTCTGTATTACCAGTACTTGGAAAAATATTTGAAAAAATAGTAAATAGTCGGTTGATGGATTTCTTAGATGTGAATAATGTGCTGCAGCAACATCAGTATGGCTTCCGGAAGAAATACAGTACAAAGTTATCTGTTGTTAATTTGTCAAATGCATTATTGAAATCAATAGATGAGGGAAAACTAACTATTGGTGTGTTCATTGATTTTCAGAAGGCTTTTGATACTATAAACCATGACATTCTAATTAGTAAATTATCTCATTACGGAATACGTGGCATTGCGCTCCAGTGGTTCGCAGATTACCTCAGCAATAGATTTCAGTTTGTAAAATACCGGGAAACAATGTCTCAATATTTTAAAATATCATGCGGTGTTCCACAGGGATCTGTTCTAGGCCCAACTCTTTTTCTCATTTATATAAATGATTTGCCAAACTCTACAAATTTTTTCAACTTCAGGTTATTTGCTGATGATTCAAACTTGTTCCATACCTTTAAGACTGGTCAGAAAGATATTGATATGAATGAGGTGAATACGGATTTGAATAAGGTCCAGAAGTGGTGTTATGCCAACAAAGTCACAATTAATCTAAGCAAATCAAATTATATGATAATAAAGGGCAAAAGGAGATCTGTCCAAGTAAAAGGTGCTCTTGAAATATCTAGATCTAAATTACTTGAAGTAGATAAGGCAACTTTTGTAGGACTACAAATTGATAAGCATCTCACATGGATTGAACATGGTAATTCGAAATATTCGTTCAAAAGTCGGAATTTTGTTCAGAATAAGGCATTATGTCCCACAGAACATTTTAGTGCTATTATACAAAGCGCTAATCCAGCCACATATTTTGTATGGAATTGAAGTATGGGGAACCACATACAAAACCAACTTGAATTGTATTTTCCTTACCCAGAAAATGGCAATGAGAGCGATAACTTTTAGCCCAAGAGGTACCCATTCGGAACCCTTGTTCCAAAAGATAAAAGTTTTAAATATTTACAACCTTCATTTCCTATCTGTCTCAACCTTCATCTATGACTTATTAAATGGCAATCTTCCTCACTCCTTAATTGAATACTGTCAGGTAATAGAGCACAGATATGGCACAAGGGGCAAAGAACAAGGACAACTATATCTGCCTAAATGCAAAACCACACAAGGTCAATTTTCAATATCATTTATGGGCGTGAAAATATGGAATAGTATACCATACGATTTAAGAGGAATACGATCTAAAAATGCTTTTCGGAAGGGGTTAACGAAACATCTAAATACTTTGAGTTAAACAAAAGTTAAAACTTCATAAAATGGCAAAAAGAAATCTCAGATTAGAGAATTTCTAAAAAGATCACTAGATAATGATATATTTTTTATTTACTGTATGTTTGGTATTGATACGGAAGTCGACACACATTTGACTTCCATGTATATTAAGTAAGGAATATTTCTAAAGAACTATTCTATTTCTTTGTTTACTTATATAGTTTATGTTACATGTATATAATGTAGTATAGTAAAATAAAAAGGAAAACAAAAAATAGTTTTAAAATTCTTGCCAAAGACAGGGAACCAGACTCGACTAGCACTTGTGCTAACTTCTGGTACCCCCTTTAACAACAAAAGTGTTCACATAATATTTTATTCCATTTGTATACGACATACTTTGTAAAACAATATTTATATTATTCATGTGTAATGTTATCGATCTTGTGTTATATTGTTATATTTTATGTAATCATGCTTGATACATTGTGTTTTACTTGTTATTATTTTTGTTGTTAATAAACTGAAACTCAAGTTAGTTTTGGGAGCAAAATATTGATCGAAAACTGTCTCTGGCTGCACGTCGATAGGCTGCATTGGTGCGAGCAAGTATGAATGCATTGCTCCAGGAATTTACAAGTGTTAACATCGTCAGAAGAACGTCAGCATCCTTTGATATAGAAGGTATGGCCGTAATAGAAAACATTAATTGTACAATGCTAGGCACCCAAGAGATCAAATTCACTACGGTGATCAACATGACAGTCTTGACCCCTTTGAGTTTGACTCTGAGATGTCCCGCGTTATTCTCACCAGCCCCGCGAGGCACTGCTAAGGCGGCGATGGCTCGGGCTTGGCGAGTAGCTATGCCCATGGATATTAAGTTCAAAATTATACCAATGTATATGGGCACAGTAGATAGGAAATAGAGCGTGGAAATTGATGCCTTTTCCGAAGAAGTAACATTTAGAACCGATACCGGTTCATTCTGGCACATGTTACTCCAATCACTAAGAGTTAACTTGTAAACGGGGGATCCTGGTACTAGACCTGCAATTACAAATATCAAGAGGAAGCCTGTTGATAAAGCGAGACAAGATAATGTAGAACGAATGTTCACGATTGATGGGTACCTCAGCGGTTTGCTTATTGCGATATATCTTTCGATATTGAGACACGCTATTGTGATGGCAGACAATAGAAATCCAGAGTAAAATATCCTAGACAGGAATAAGTACAACTCTCTTGGAAGACGGCAGTCACTGTCCACAATGTAAAGAATGTAGTTAGTGCATCCTGAGAGACCACTTATTAGATCTACCACTCCAATACACTGATAGAGGAATCGTGGGACTTCTTCAAAGACACTCCAATTTTTTCGAAGGATAAATAAAGAGCAGATATTTGTCGATATCACGAGAAATCCGATGAAAACAAAAACGAAGCACAGAAAAATATCGACACTAAGCATTGTTGATGATTGTTAAGAAAAGATTGGTGTGGATGAAGACTCGAGCATCAAAAAGGGATCGACCGATGGGAAAAAAGACATGTTGTCAACATAACTTTTTTATCCGCTGCTAAAATTTCATTCCTTCCCATCCAGCAACTATCTACATGAGTGATGAAGCCTTGTTGTTGTTAATAGTAACAGCAACCAGAATTACTTTTCTTACTGTGGCAATTAGTGTAAATAGAAGGCGTGTTTTAAAGTCTCGTTCGAGTGACTGATTTGACAGTTCTCTGCTGAAAATAATTATATAATCCGACAGCTATAATGGCACCGATGCTATGGTTGTTGTCTGCATGCAAACCGAAATGGGTCGTTGAAACCACATAGTTATTAAATAGGAGGTTATTACATTGAGGAGGCCTAATTAGTTTGAATCGTCCACAAAACCTCTCTTAGTTCAAGGTTTCAAAACAATAAAAAGGCTTCAAATTTCACATTAATAATATAGTAATGGATAATCATTGCACTGGCGATCATAAGGAGATCAGTTTCTATTATTTTCATTCATTATTTCAAAAAAAATTAACTAAGACTAAGAGACAAAATGTAAAACTAAAGCAGTAAGATACTAGTTTTAGGCATTACATTAATAAATGGCAGCTATAGCGGTTCAAAGATTTCCTTTGCTTTAGGACATCCGCGATGTTAGCTCTTTATACAATTTATCAATTATGTTTTAGTAGAGGCATACGATTATGCCTCTATCATTGTAGGCCGCATATATCAAGCTTGGAACGTAAAGCCGAGCGATTCGGAGCAAACAGCCGGAACTGCTTCCCTGTTTATGGTCATGTTTATGTTGCATACAAATGCTTCCCCATGTCTGGCAATCGCTCTCTTGAATAGAAAATATTCACTTTTTGTATCAAGCATTTAATTAATTTCTTTAAAGCTCTTGTTAGCTTTGGCCATTACTTGACCTTTAAGATAAGTGGGTAGGCTACTTTATCATCTTTAATTGTTTCACTTCATTGTAAGACTATTCGATAGCATATACTAAACTACAGTTATATTATTAAAAACAGTAGATACACGATATTGTTATAAAAAACCATAAAGAGTCAATTTTTAAAGAAGATAAACAGGGCATATACATGTTTTAGAGTTGTTGGTCGTCTAATACCTAAAGAAAATATTTATGAGACGAAGTCTAGTTTTGTGTTTATATCTAACAAGTAGGTGACAAGTCCCCAATAATGAGGCAAATACATGTCATAAAGTAGTCGAAGAACTTCTTAAAAGAACTTCATTCCAATCGGAGCAGTATATCACTGTAAAATATTATGTTTGACATGATATGACAAAGAAACGAGCTTACATCTCTATAAATTAAGAGCTAATGCTGACATCTAAGGTTCATAATAGGCACGCTCGCTATTAAAAACAGAATTCTCCCCAATAATGAGGCAAATTCATGTTGTAAAGTAACCCAAGTTATTCTTTAAACTTCATTTCTATCGAAGCAGGATATTGCTGTAAAATACAATTTTTGACATAATATTAGCAAGAAGCGAGCTTTCATCACTATAAATAAAGAGAAAATGCTGCCATTTAGGATTCATAATAGCCATGCTCGCTTTTGAAGAAAGAACTCTCACCGGCTATTATTTAACACACGTAGATAAAGCAATCGTTACCTTTTCACGACTTGGCATCAAAGAGAGAATGAATATGTCAAATTTAAATTGCCATAAAACGTTCAATGATCTGCTTAGAATCATGTCAAATGAATCCTATTTTTTTCACTCGTGACATTTTGGCCGTGTTTAATCACGTGAATATTACTGAGAGCAATTAAAAGTGATTGGTTGTGGATGCACAGCAGTTATTAAAACAAATTAATGAAAATTGTAATATGGAATGAATTGGACAAGGTTTTAAAGTACGAAATTTGATGAATCGCAAAAAGTTTAGAAATTGTCCTTCTAATGACAATGTCTACTTAATGAATCATTTTTTCTCACTCCAAATGTCCCTCTAATGACACCTTTAGTAAAATATAATTATAATTATACTAGAACTAAACTTTTTCGATGAAAACTTTGATTGGCCAATTTGAACAGCAGATTTGGAAAATCAAATGGTGCTTAATAACAGTTTGGTTTCCGTATATTTTGATCCTAGCAATGTTGCCATAAAACAAGGCTACACGTATTTAATTCAGTAATTTTTTATCTTTTTTAGATTACAAAAAAATTGTCAACGTCCAAGTGAGACACCCGCCCCTTATGTTTTAACACACTGAACACTTACTAAACATTTTCTTTTGTCTGTTTGCTGACACTGAGAGCTCCATACATGAGTGGAAATTTTAGTCCGGGCTTAGACCTAGCAAAGGTTTGTACGCTTTGATGAATACCATCTATTGCATTTCAATAGGCAGTAGGGAAAACATGGATCTCAAATCGTAAAACATTGCTAATGTTCAGTGGCTGTATTCAGGGAATGTTGTCATGTCGCAGGGCTGCCAACCACTTAAGGTGTCAACAATAGTTTTAATGAACTGCAGTTAGTTTTAGGAGCAAAAGGTTGATCGAAAGCGCACTCTGGCTGCACGTCGATAGGCTACATTGGTCCGAGCAAATATAAACGCATTGCTCCAGGAATTCACAAGTGTTAACATCGCCATTAGAACGTCGGCAGTCTTTGACAGGGGGCTACTAATCGCAATGGTTAAAAGTAATCGTACAATGGTGGGCACCCAGGAGATCAAATTCACTATGCTGATGAACAGGACAGTCTTGACCCCTTTGAGTTCGACTCTGCGATGTCCCGCGTTGTTCTCGCCACCCAAACGAGGCACTGGTAATGCGGCGATGGCTCGGGCTTGGCGAGTAGCTATGCCCATGGATATTAAGTTCAAAGATATACCAGTCCATATTGGCACCATTGATACTGAATAGAGCGTGACGATGGTTGCTTTTTCCGAAGCAGTAAAATTTAAACTCAATTCAATTCCATTCCGGCAAATGTAATTGATCTGAGACAATTTATAAGTGGGGGACCCTGGTACAAAAAGTAAGTAAGATTAGAATGATTAAGGGGAAGCATGTTGCTAAAGCGAAACAAGATGATCCGGAACGAATGTTCACAATCGATGGATACCTCAGTGGTTTGCTTATCGCGATATATCTTTCGATATTGAGACACGATATTGTGGTGGCAGAGAAGAAAAGTCCAAAGAAGAATATAAAGAACAGGAATCCGTACAGCTCCAGTGAGCGACGGCAGTCACTTTCCACAATATAAAGAATGTAGTAAAGGCATCAAGGGAGGCCACCTATTATATCTACCACGCCTATACACTGATAGAGGAATCTTGGGACTTCTTCAAAGACACTCCAATGTATTCGAAGGATAACTAAAGAGCAGACATTTGTCGATATCACGAGAAATCCGATGAAAACAAGCACAAAGCACAGAAAAATATCGACACTGAGCATTGTTGATGATTGTCAAGACACAATAACTAAGGATGAAGACTTGAACATCAAAAAGGGATCGACCGATGGGCCGACGGAGACATGTGGTTAATATAGTTTCATGTCCGCTGTTAAATTCCCATTCCTTCCCATTCAGCAACTACATAGACGAGTGATGAAGCCTTGGTTAGTATCACCAGGCCGATTGGCTGGATGTAGCGTATCAATTACTGTAAATAGAATGCGCTCTTTTAAAGTCTCATTTGAGTGACTGATTTGACAGTTTTTCGCTGACGATTATCAAGTAATCTGACAGCTATAATGGCATCGATGCTATGTTTGATGCCTGTTTGCAAACCGGAATAGGTCGTGAAGCCCTCATAGTTATTAAAAAGGGGGTCATCAAATACTAGCTTTACTTACCCACGTTAAAACTATAATCATAATTTCGAAACCCTACTTATACTAAATGACGCCAGGAAATCGAAAGCGGACCGCCAGTATACCAGGCGAAAATGTTATTATCTTCAATTCACGAACCCCAGTCGGTCGGTTTCGAGTCGATTTTTCTGGCGGTGTGAATTGTAAATCGAGGAGGCCAAATGGGTTCTAATCGTATACATAACATTTCCTTGCGTAAGTTTTTGATCTTCCTCTAAAAACGTAGGTGCATTTTTAATTCATTTAAAGATACTTTGTCCCTTTTGCAGCCATCATCAAATTCTGTAGAACTCTGCAGGAATAATGAATATGTCATGTATTTCCTATCTGTGAAATTTAAACGTTAGCAGTGTCCTAATATTCGAATTATGCAAGGAAACCCGTTAACTCGCTAGACTTCACTGTTAGACACTATAGAGTGACTGACTGGCTTTTTTTCCTTCTTTGGTAATAACATACATAAAATGAGCTGTAAAGGGTACATGAAAATTTGTTTACATCAATAATCCACTTATTGTAATGTCCAAAATTAAACTGGTTGAATCTATGTACAGCATAAAACGTACGACCATTCGGTACTTAAAATTGGACTATTACTCATTGGCTCTTTAGCTCTTAAGTCGATTCGACAACTAATATTATAGTCGTTATTTTCCCACTTAAATAGATTTTCAAGCCCCCTCCCCTTGTTAGGGAAGTTCTCAATTAGTATTTTCTTTTCAAATGCCGTTGGAATTTGGCCTTTTAATTTTTTTGGGCCTGTAAATGGGACATAGTATCTTTAAATGCTCTGTGATATCATATGTATAAAACACTAACAAGATAATCCTGGCACTGACAAACGTGGTCTTACGGACAATCATAATCAATTGTTATTCTCTTTTTATTACTATCATTCGTTATTAAAAATAATGTATCTAAGAGACAAAATTATAAAAAAGACACAATAAGACACTACTTTTAGGCATAACATTGGTAAATGTTTTGCCAGACAGTACATAGATTCTTTTAGTCATAGGAGATGCAGAATATGAGCTAATCATTCAATTTATTAATAATGTTTTAGTAAAGAGATACGATTATGCTTCTATCATAATGGGCCGAATATGTAAAACTAGGAACGTAACGCGAAATCATTCGGAGCAAAAAACGGTAACTACGTCCCTCTTCATGTTCTTCAAACATATGCTTTCCCATGTCTGGCAGTTGCTTGCTTAAATAGACAGTATTCACTTTCTTTATCATGCATTTACATGTCTCTCAAGCTCTTGTTAGCTTTGCCCTTTAGTTGACTTCTATAAAGATAGGTCGTTAGGCTACATTTCCATCTTTAAATGTTTCACTTTAGTTTAAGTCTATTCGATAGCTTATACTTTATTGCAGTTTATATACCTCACTTAAGTAATCCAGCAATCTGATTGGTCGAAATTGCATTCATAAACTTTAACTGTTCCCGAGAATTCGCAGTAACCATGGTTAAAACAGACCTATTTTTCCAATAACCATGGTTATTGGGAAAATAGGTCAGTCTCCATGGTTACCCCATAGGTTTACATGTTAAAAAATGGTTTGAGCGGTCGAGGATACCGTACGTGTGCGAAAAATTGGTCGGTATTTTCATACAAGACAAGACAATTCCAAACAAGACAAAAATGGCTCAAGAATCTCTCCCAAAATTTCAACTTATCAAATGCAAGACTCGCTGACAGCAAGAACAACAAAAAGGGTACGTGAAATTATCCATAAACATGTTCGTTTAGTTGCTGAAAAAGCATAGACGTATAGACTCTAGACGAAAATAGATCTAGTTGTCAGCGCACCCGATGTTGTGTGTTAAAATTATTCCCATAGAGATTGTACGCAATGCATTCTCTATGCAGTCTACGTGCATTCCGCGACCATGCAAAAAAGGTCAAGTTTGTTTTTCAATTCGAGATTCAAACCTTTATAATCTGTTGTGATCCTGAAGGTGATACTCAATTATAAAGTGAGGTGTCATATGAAAGCGCAGGTTCTTCTCCATATTCCCCACAGGGCCGGCCCACCCCCAAAAATGTAAAAATATCTTGCTTAGACTAGAATCTAGATCTAGTCTACTCTCAAAGATACACTCATAAAAACAACCGTGCAGATAAGGTGGTGTCATTAGTTGACTCTTTTGTTTTCGGCATATAAAAGTATTAAAGGTAATACAAAGTTTTGGGAAATTTTGAAAATTGGGTGGATAGTGAATCTTTACAATTTTGATATATTTGGATGCCCCTGTGGATGTATTATAAGCACACAAAAAATTAGCCCCTAAAACACTTCTGTTTTCTAGAAAAATTGAATATAAAAATTTACCGGTGCTCCCGGTAAATTTTGATAAATTTCAAATAGCGCCTATGGCCGTACACTGGTAGGTGCGACCATGAAAATCTCAGAATATGTAGTTGTGATATATAACTTCCAAACGGGAATAGCTAATCGGTCGATTTTAGTCAAGAAACATTGTTTTATAGCTTAATTAATATCTTGACCTTGAGAGGGAGCTATACAACATAAAGAGTTTATTATTTCTAATTTCATAAATTTAGACTCGATTTCAACCGCGACAACGATCAATGAATATTGTAGGAACGCATATGCTTCCAATATGTTAATTTGAACCAAATTCATGACCCCATGCCAAAACTTTGTAATACCTTTAATGACTGCTTTAATATTCGAGAAATAGTTGTTTTTATAAGCTCTCGGGAAGGTTACAATTGGGCTATTGCCCTCGGCACGCCTCGGTCAATAGCACAATTCTAACCTTCCCTTGAGCGTATAAAAACAACTATTTCTCTCAAAGCAGTCATTAATACTATATTATTATTAAGAATAGCAGAAGCAGGATATTGCTGTAAAACGAAAAACACATAGTGAGTCTAGGCAATTTCTTAAGAAAATAAACAGGGCAATGAAACGCGTGTTATAGATTTTGTCATCGTCCAACACCAATAGGAAAAATATATATGGGACAAAGTCTAGTTTTTTGTTTATATGTAACAAGTAGGTGACAAGTCCACAATAATGTGGCAAAATTCATGTCATAAAGTAATCGAAGTAATTGTTAAAACGTCATTCCTATTGAAGCAGGATATTGCTGTAAATAATTATATGTGACATGATATGACAAAGAAACGAGCTTACATCACTATAAATTAAGAGCTAATGTTGACATCTAAGATTCATAATAGGCATCCTCGTTTAATTAAAATGAGAGTTCTCCCTGGCTTTTATTAACGCACGTAGATAAAAGTAATTGAGCCTTTTTCATGACTAGGCATCAAAGAGAGAATGAATATGTCAAATAAAATTGCCATAAAACGTGAAGCCGATTTAGAATCATGTCAACAACAAAATTTTACTGATATCACTCATTACATTTTGGCCGTGTTTAATCATGTCAATATTGTGTCAAAAAAGTTATGTGATCACTGATACCAATTAAAGGTGATTGATTCTGAATGCATAGTAATTTTTAAAACAAATTAATTAATTTTTGTTCACTACATCTGATGACGCTGTACATGTATATATGTTATTATACAAGAAGTGACCCTTTTCGATAAAAACTTCGATCGGCCAATTTTAAAAGCAGATTTCGAAAATCAAAATGTGCTTAATAAAAGTTTTTTTTCGTTCATTTTGATCCTAGCAATGTTTAAATAAAGCAATGCTACAAGCATTTGCTTCACTTATCTTGTATTTTTCTTAGATTTTAACAAAGTTTCTACGTCTTAAGTGAAACACCAACCCCTTATTTTCTAACCCAATTAACACTTAAAACATTTCCGTCTGTCTGTTTCCTTACATAATTATGGTAAAGTTCAATTCAATTCAATTCAATTCATTTATTTTTCCTCGTTCAATCGTTCATATTTACAATGATGTTACATTTTTAACATATTCACATATTTATATACATATAGATCAATTTGAACAATACAATACATTACAAAATAAACATGAAATTGAAGGAGAAGGAGGGCCGACTAAAAAGCAGAGCTTGTAGGGTGTAAGCCCCCTGTAAAAGTAATTATTATGAATTATTATTTTATGAGAAGAAAAAAAACCCCAATAACAATAAAAAAAAAAAAAAAAAAATCACTTTTGAACGCAAAAAATTGATAAATACATACATGTTTATACAAAGAAACAATCAAAGTTGCATAAAGTCATACTACAAATTATATTTGATTGGGGAATGCAATAGCCTAGTAACTATTCAGAAGAAAGCTTTTAAGAACCAAGTGCTCCATAAATCAGTGGAAATTTTAGTACGGGCTTAGACCTAGCAAAAGTTTGTACGCTTTGATGATTACCATCCATTGCATTTCATGGAACAGTAAGAATACATGGATTTCAAATCGTGTATTGTTGGTGATGTACCGTGGCTGTTTCCATATAATGTGGTCAGGTCGCATGGCTGTAAACTATAGATCCCAATGTTCGACCAATAGTCGCAAGAAACCGCAGTTACTTTTGGGAGCTAAAGATTGACCGAAAGCTGTCTCTGGCTGCACGTCGATAGGCTGCATTTGTGCGAGCAAATATGAACGCATTGCTCCAGGAGTTCACAAGTGTTAACATTATCAGAAGAACGTCAGCAGTCTGTGATATAGAGCGTTTGGCCGTAATAGAACATAATAATTGTACAATGCTAGGCACCCAAGAGATCATATTCACTACGGTGATCAACATGACAGTCTTGACCCCTTTGAGTTTGACTCTGAGATGTCCCGCGTTATTCTCACCAGCCCCACGAGGCACTGCTAAGGCGGCGATGGCTCGGGCTTGCCGAGTAGCTATGCACATGGTTATTACGTTCAATGTTATACCAATGTATATGGGCACAGTGGATAGGAAATAGAGCGTGGAAATTGTTGCCTTTTCCGAAGAAGTAAAATTTAGAACCAATAACGTTTCATTCCGGCACATGTTATTTTCAGTACTTAGCAATAACTTATGAACGGGAGATCCTGGTACTACACCTGCGATAAGAAATATCAAGAGGAAGCCTGTTGATAAAGCGAGACAAGATAATGTAGAACGAATGTTCACGATTGATGGATACCTCAGCGGTTTGCTTATCGCAATATATCTTTCGATATTGAGACACGCTATTGTGACGGCAGACAACAGAAATCCAGAGTAAAATATCATGGACAGGAATAAGTACAACTCTTTTGATAGACGGCAGTCACTGTCCACACTGACAAGAATGTACCAAGTGCATCCTGAGAGACCACCTATTAGATCTACTACTCCAATACACTGATAGAGGAATCGTGGGACTTCTTCAAAGACACTCCAATGCTTTCGAAGGATAACTAGAGAGCAGACATTTGTCGATATTACGAGAAATCCGATGAAAACAAAAACGAAGCACAGGAAAATATCGACACTAAGCATTGTTGATAATTATCATGAGACAATGAATAAGGATGAAAACTTGAACATAAACAAAGAATCGACCGATGGGACAGAGATATGTAGTCAATTAAGTTGTCCGCTGTTCAGATTTCATTCCTTCCTATTCAGCAACTACATAGTTGAGTGATGAAATCCTTGGCTATTATCAGAAACCAGGCTTACTTTCCTTAGCGTGGCAGTTAGTGTAAATAAACGCGCCTTTTAGAGTCTCATTAGAGTGACTGATTTGACAGTTCTTTGGAGACGATAACCTAATAATCTGACAGCTATATTGGTACCGATGCTACGTTTGATGTCTGTTAGCATTCCGAAATAGGTTGTTGAAGCCTCATATTAATGAAAGAGGAGGTTATCAAATCCGTGCTTTAATTAATTACGAAATTACTTATATCATAATTTCAAAAATCTCATTTATAACCCTATTATACCACAAGACCGACACAAGACCGACAGTAGATCTAGCGAAAATTTACTTATTCTGAATTCATGAACCATATTCGGGAAGTTTCAAGTCGGTTTGGCGGTGTGGATCATATATTGATGAGGCCTAAAGGGTTCTAATAGTCTAAAAAACTTTTTTCGAATAAGGTTTCTTGTTCTTCCTCAAAAAAAAGAAAGAAAATAGATGTGTATTTCCACTTTTTTTTAAATGCTCTTTGATTTCACATTTTTAATAATATCTGGTTATACGGTCAATTATAAACGATTCTTTTTTTCACATTCATGATACAAATGTAAAACTAAATACACAGTTAGACACTAGTTTTAGCCGTTACATTAGTTATTGTGTTGCTAAAGCGTTACATCGATTTTTTTTGCCATAAGAAAAGCTACATATTAGCTCATCATTTAGTTTATTAATTATGTTTTAGAGGCGGGGTACGATTATGCTCCTATCCCAATGGGCCGCACATTTAAACTATCAACATGAATCCGAGTAGTTCGAAGCAAACAACGGGAACTACGCCCCTCTTCATGTTCTTGCAAGCAAATACTTCCCCATGTCTGGCAATCGCTCTCTTAAATAGTAAGTATTCACTTTCTTTATCAAAAATGTTAATAATTTCTGTTGCTAGCTTGGGCCTTTACTTGACTTTTAAGATTAGAGGTAAGGCTAATTTTCCATCTTTAATTGTTTCACTTCATTTTAAGTCTATTTGATAACATATACTTTACTACTTTACTTTTCTTTACTTTATCAGCCATTTTCAATCCACTGCAGGATGAAGGCCTCAGCATGATTTCTCCAAATGCCTCTGTTCAGCGCATGTTGGTGCCAATTTGTCTCTCCCCAGAACTGTTGCAGCTCGTCTCGCCATCTTTTTCTTTGACGTCCCCTGTTTACTACAGTTACACTATATATTTTTTTTTAAGCAGGATATTGCTGTCAAATGAATAAACAAAACATAGAGAGTCTAGCCAATTTTTCGAGAAGTTAAACAGGGCATATGCATGTTTTAGTGTTTTCGTCGTCCAATACCTAAAGGAAATATATGGGACGAAGTCTAGTTTCGTGTTTATATTAAACAAGTAGGTGTCAAGTCTCCAATAATGTGGTAAAATTCATGTCATAAAGTAATCGAAGCAATTTTTAAAAACTTCATTCAAATTGAAGCAGGATATTGCTGTAAGATATTATGTTTGACATGATATGACAAAAAAACGAGCTTACACCACTATAAATTTGAGCTAATGCTGAAATCTAAGATTCATGATAGGCATCCTCGTTATTAAAATGGGAGTTCTCCCGGGCTTTTATTAACACACGTAGATAAAAGTAATTGAGACTTTTTCATGACTAGGGATCGAAGAGAGAATGATATGTCAAATAAAATTGCCATAACACGTGAAGCCGCTTTCATGCCAACAACAAAAAACTCATATCACTCATTACATTTTTGGCGTTTTTAATCATGTCATTTTTGCCGTCAAAAAAGTTATGTGATCATTGATACCACTTAAAGGTGATTGATTCTGAATACATAGCAATTAATTTTTTTTTTGTTTTTTGTTCACTACATCTGATGACGCTGTAAGATTTATATATATAAATATATACATGTATATATGTAATTATAAAAGAAGTGACCCTTTTCGATAAAAACTTCGACCGGCCAATTTTAAAAGCAGATTTTAAAAATCAAAATGTGCTTAATATAAGTTTTTTTCGTTCATTTTGATCCTGGCAATGTTTACATAACGCAATGCTACAAGCATTTGCTTCACTTATCTTTTATTTTTCTTAGATTTTAAAAAAGTGTCTATGTCTTAACTGAAACACCAACACCTTATTCTCTAACGTACCTAACACTTTAAACCATTTCCGTTTGTCTGTTTGCTTACATAATTATGGTAAAGTTTACACTAAGTGCTCCATAAATCAGTGGAATCTTTAGTACGGGCTTAGACCTAGCAACAGTTTGTACGCTTTGATGATTACCATCCATTTCATTTCATGGAACAGTAAGAATACATGGATTTCAAATCGTGTATCGTTGGTGATGTACGTACCGTGGCTGTTTCCATATAATGTGGTCAGGTCGCATGGCTGTATACTATAGACCCCAAATGTTCGACCAATAGTCGTAAGAAACCGCAGTTACTTTTGGGAGCAAAAGATTGATTGAAAGCTGTCTCTAGCTGCACGTCGATAGGCTACATTTGTGCGAGCAAATATTAACGCATTGCTCCAGGAATTCACAAGTGTTAACATTGTCAGAAGAACGTCAACAGGCTCTGTTATAGAGCGTATGGCCGTAATCCTATTGTACATTCGTACATTGGCAGGCACCCACGAAATCATGTTCACTACGCTGATCAACAAGACTGTCTTGACCCCTTTGAGTTTCACTCTGCGACGTCCTCGGTTATGTTCGCCCGCCCCAAGAGGCACTGCTAAGGCGGCGATGGCTCGGGCTTGTCGCGTAGCTATGCCCATGGATATTATGTTCAATGTTATACCAGTGCATATTGGCACCATTGATAGGGAATAGAGCGTGAAGATGGTTGCTTTTTCCGACAAAGTAACATTTTGATTCAATAGCGTTCCATTCCGGGAAATGTAGTTGTCCTGAGAAAACCTATGAAAGGGAGTTCCTGGTACAAAACATAAGATTAGAAATATTAAAGGGAAGCCTGCTGCTAAACCGAAACAACATAAGCCAGAACGAATGTTTACGATTGATGGATACCTCAGTGGTTTACTTATCGCGATATATCTTTCGATATTGAGACACGATATTATGATGGCAGAGAAGAGAAGTCCAAAGAGAAATGTAAAGTTCAAGAATCTGTACAGATCCTGTGAACGACAGCACTCCCAATTTGTTTGCACAATTAAAAGAATGTTGTAAATGCATCCTGAGAGGCCACCTATTAGATCTACCACTCCAATACATTGATAGAGGAAGCGTGGGACTTCTTCAAAGACACTCAAATGTTTTCGAAGGATAAATAGAGAGCAGACATTTGTCAATATAACTAGAAATCTGATTATCACAAAAACAAAGCACAGAAAAATATCGACACCAAACATTGTTGATGATTGTCAAGAGAAGATTAGTGTGGATGGAACATCAGAAATGGATAGATCGATGCGACAAAACCATATAGTCAAAATATTGTTATGCCCGCTGCTAGGATGTCATTCCTTCCCATTCAGCAACTACATAGTTGAGTGATGGAGCCTTGGCTGTTAACGGCAGCCAGACATAATTTCCATAGCGTGGCAATTAGTGTAAATAGAAGGCGTCTTTTAAAGTCTAAATCGACTAAAGGGACTTGGTAACATTGTTTAGATGAGAGAAAATGGTGCTAAGGTAGTGACTTTGATGCCAACTGATCTGATCGATTCCATAATTCTCCCAATTATATCACTACAAGTTAATTACATTGTATGTGAATGTAAATTGTCACAAGGCAATGAATTGGCTATTTATACCATTCCAGACATATTCAGTGTTCAACGATTTGTTTAAAGCCTGTCTTATGTCTGATTTTCATGGAAAAACGGTTGGGAAAATTCCAAAAAGGTTGGGAGAAATTACTGTTAATCACTGTTAGAGGGTGTTGTTGCACAGTGACCCCTTCAAAGAAAAACCATAAATATCCCTTGTGGTTTGAGAATTTTCTCAGGTTTTTTTTGCCTGTTAGAGGGTAAGTACAGGAGAGGGAATATAATTAAAAAAAAACATTTCATACACAAATCCCACAGTTTTTTCATCAACCTTCAACAATGTTCCCAAGCCACTTTAAGGCTTTATCGTAATTATACAGGAATTTATCAAATCCTTGCCTTTAGTTGTCACGATATTACTAACACCGGAGTGTTGGCTCAGTCAGTAGATTGTCCGCCTCACAACCAGGAGGTCGTGGGTTCGAATCCCGGCCGCGTCATACCAAAAGACGTTAAAAGATGGGAGTTGCTGCTTCCTTGTTTGGCGTTCAACAATAAGGGATAGAGCAACGTCGATCTGGCGCTGCTCAGTTCTTCCTTAAAACAAAAATAGATGCGCATTTGTACCTTTTACATTTGTCTTTAATTTATGACACAGAAAAAGGATAATCCTGGCACTTGCGATATGGTCTTATGGATGGTCATTAATATTTTTTTGTTTTATCACTTTTATTCATGATTTTATAACATTTAACTTAGAGACAAAATATAAATATAAAGACACAGTAAGACACCAATTGAAGGCATCACAATTGTAAATGTGTTGCTAAAGCGTTACATAGATTTCCTTTCCCATAGGACATGCATGATATTAGCTAATCATTCAATGTATAAATTACGTTTTAGTAGAAGGATATGATTATGCTTTATCATAGTGGGCCGCATATATCAAACTAGGAACGTTAAGCCGAGCAGTTCGGAGCAAACAACAGGGAAGACGTCCCTCTTCATGTTCTTGCAAACAAATGCTTTCCCATGTCTGGCAATTGCTTGAGTAATAAGTAAGTATTCATTTCTTTTTTTTTTTTTTTTTTTTTTTTTTTTAATTTTTTTTCTGTTTTTATTGTTATTTTTGAAAAATTAACAGAGTAAAAGCAGCAATATAAAATATAATATCATCTTAAAACTACAAAACAGGCACGCACTCATGCACCCATAAACATGCACACACACACACACACACACATACTTTCCCAGAGGGCAAGTTTACATTTCAAAAAGTCAATGAAGATGTTAATGACAACAGAGCTTTGCAAGACTACTCCTAAATTTCAGTTAAACTTGATAGACCATTTCTTAAAATGGACTTGTAACTTATTTTTCTTTTGGGCAATTTTATATTCTATTTTTTGTTTGAACTTTACCATTGAAACAAATGCTTCGAAAATAAGTTCTTTTCCCTGAAACCTACATGAGTAAATATAATATTTTAAACATAAACAGAGAAAATTTATACAAGAGGCGTATTTGTCCCTTGACTGTATCCCAAACAAAAAATTAAATTTTGACAAAGTCAGATTATAACTGTGATCAGTGCCAGTGTTAATCTTATCCACCAATTTTTCCCACAGTGGTACAACTCTCCTACAGTCACAAAACAAGTGATCTAAAGTTTCTGGAAAATCTGAACAAAAATAACAATTAGCAGACTCCTTTCTCCCAATCTTGAACAAAAATGCATTAAAACCAATAGCATTATGGAAAATTTTGAAATAAAAACTCCTTAACTGAGTCTCAATCGTGCAACAAAAGTTACTCGTATGAATAATCGACCAATCCTTCTCTTTGGGTTGATGGCCAAATAGTTCCTCCCATTTACTCTCTCTTTTGGCATTAGTACAACTATATTTCTTCAGCAAAATATTATATGTATACTTAGACATTTTCTTTTGACTTAATAGATCTTTAAAAATTTGATTAAATATATTCTCATCCACATTAAGAGAATTATCAAACCACTCCAAAAATATGCCATTCATGAGGGAGTCATATTTTTTTTGGTCTCTAATAGGAATGTCAAACTCAATTACGAGGTCTCCAAATGTTTTGGGGTTACCAAAACCATTATGTAATTGAAAAATGGAATGAATACCCCTTTCATACCAAACAGGATAGAAAAAATGTGTTCTATATTGCAATCTTACATTTCTATTCCACCAAATAAAATCTTGTAAATGAAACTGACATAAACCTAGTTCTCTTTTCATCTCTTGCCTATATAAATACCATGTCTTAATAGACGCTGTTAACTGGCAATTTTTAAGTTTTGCCAAAACCGAATCAGGGGCATCTGCCTTAAAAAGGGCAAGATGGTCATCACAAAAGGTAGAAAGAATATATATTTCTATTGTTTTCCAACAACTTTCATATTTATCGTCTAATAGTTTAGCCATCCACAAAACTTTCTGCGCTTGTGCAAAAACTAAAGGATTAATCATCCTTAGACCCCCTTCTTCATAATCATTGCATAATATATCTCTCTTAACTCTGTCATTGCCATTGCTCCAAATGAATTTAAAAAGCAAACCATTTAATCTTTTAAAGAAAGAGTTTGGCAGGTCAATACATAATACTGAAAACAAAAATAACATTTGGGGGAGTAAAAGCGACTTTACAACAGCAATTTTGCCCAACAAGGATAGGCTTCTATGCCTCCAACAATTTAAAATCTGTTCTATAATGACAAGTCTGGGAACAAAATTCAGTTCGTAAAGCATTTTTGTGTTCAATGAGAAAACCACTCCTAAAGCCTTAAACGTTTTTGATTTCCAATTCAACCCTAATGCATCTTGTGGAATAACTGTACTGCCTTTCAGCTTTCCTATATGAATTGCATCTGACTTACTTAAATTAATGCGACAACCTGAAAATTTTGCAAACTGAGTCAACGTTTCAAATAAATGTTTAAAGGAAACTGTTTCCCCATTCAAAAAACAAGTTGTGTCATCTGCAAAAAGACTTATCTTCTGTTCAAAGTTGCCAACTGAAATTCCCTTTATCCCCGGATTGTGTCGTACTGAAATAGCCAGAATTTCAATAGCTAGTATAAATAAAAGAGGGGATATTGGGCACCCCTGGAATATTCCTCTTTTAATTGCAACCGGATTGGACATAAATCCATTGTTTAACACACAACTAGTTCTATCATTGTAAAAAGTCCTTATCCATCTTATAAAATTGTCTCCAAAATTAAAATAGTCCAAGACTGAAAATAAATAATCATGTTCTATTCTATCAAACGCTTTCTCAAAATCTAACAAAATAATTGTAGCTGGCTCATTCATATAGTCTGTATATTCAATTAAATCAATTATAACCCGAATATTGGCCCCAATGTTGCGTCCCTTCATAAACCCTTGTTGATCTGTATGTATCAAAGAATTTATACAAGACTTAAGTATTCATTTCTTTATCAAACATTCACTTGATTTCTTTCAACCTGTTGTTAGCTTGGGCCTTTACTTGACTTTTAAGATCAGTGCTTCAGCTACTTTTCCATCTTTAATAGTTTCAATTCATTTTAAGTCTATTTAATAGCATATACTTTACTACTAACAGTAACACTATTAAAAACAGAAAAAGCAGGAAATTGCTATGAAATGTCAAAATCATAGAGGGTCTAGTCATTTTTCTTAAGAAAATAAACAGGGCAGACGTGTTTTATAGATTTTTTCGTTGTCCACTACCAAGAGGAAATAAAAATGGAACGAAGTCTAGTTTCGCGTTTATATCTTACAAGTAGGTAACAAGTCACTAATAATTTGGAAAAATGTATGTCATAAAGTAATCGAAGTACTTCTTAAAACTTCATTCCCATCGAAGCACGTTATTGCTGTTAAGTATTATGTTTGACATGATATGACAAAGAAACGAGCTTTCATCACTATAAATTAAGAGCTAATGCTGACATCTAAGATTCATAATGGGCATCCTCGTTATTAAAATGAGAGTTCTCCCGGCTTTTATTAACACACGTAGATAAAAGTTATTGAGACTTTTTCACGACTTGGCATCAAAGAGAGAATGAATATGTCAAATTAAAATTGCCACTAATCATGATTGATCGGCTTAGAATTAAGTCAAATGAATCTTATTCATATCACTCACAAAATGTTGGTCATGTTGAATTACGTCAATATTGCCGTCAAAAGAGTTGGGTGATTCCTGGTGGCAATTAAAGGTGATTGATTGTGGAGGCATATCACTTAGTAAAACAAATTAGTGAAAGTTTTAAATATTGAATAAATCGGACAAATGTTTTAAGTATGAATTTTGATGAATCGTACACAGAGTAGAGAAGTTTAGAAATACTTATGAAACGTAACAGAATAAATCTTAAATACAAAGTGAGTTAGAAAAAATGTCCCACTTTTTAAAAGTTGTATTGTTTGAAGTATGAATATCTAATCATGGATTTCATGATATTTCTTGATAGGGTTATCCTCCCAGTACATTTAGGTACCATTTTCATTTGAATCTCTGCATGCATGACTGGACATCAGATAATCTTTACAAGACTGCCAGATATCACCTGCGTCAAGTTGCTGGGTAAGGAATAAATTAGTAGTTTGAACAAAGAGAGCCAGACAGACAAAAAAAAACACACACACACAGACACACACGCACACACACACACACATGCACCACATCACACAAACATATGCACACACACACGCACACACGCACAACACACACATTAACAATTGTTTCATAATTTCCCCTTTTCTGATTAAGCAATGATTTTTTATCAAGACCGCTGAATGTTTAAATGGCATTTCCCTGACAATCTTTCCCTTTAGTACACATTCGCTAGCACCATCATATCATCATCATCATCATTGTCATCATCTAAATCTTCTTCATCATCACCATCATCATCATCATCATGATCATCGTGAAGTGCACATGAATCCAATGTGTTATTTTAATACGTAGGTACATTAACAATCGTTGGCTATTCACCTACGTTTGCGGTAGTTGTGTGTGAGTGTGTTTGTGCGTGTGTGTATGTGTGTACGTGTGTGCGTGTGCGCGTAAGTTTTATTTAGAAATGATCAAAGCATGGGAAGAGTCAGAAGGTTGTAGGAATTTTGAAGAAAAGAATAATCCAATTATTTTTAACAATAAAGATTTCTTATTGAAAAAGAAAATGATTTTTGATGAGGAGTTGTTTACACGCAATATAATTTCAATTCGAGATATTTTTGCTGAAAATGGCATGCGGCCAATATCTCATTTTCAAAATTTGGGGTTAAAAGGAAAAAAAAATGTTGATGTATGGAATATTGGGGAAGCTATTTTGAGAAGCGGAAAAAAGGATAACTGGAGTTTATTGGATGTAAAAGAGTATGATATTTTAATGCAATTTAACAGCTCTGCGAAGCTCCTCAGAGATGTATTATCGAGGAAGGTTTATGAATATTTTATAGAGAAGTTACAAAATGTATATATCTTGAAGATTCATGATGGACGGGAATTTTCAGCTTTTTCAAATTATGTATGTAGGGAGATATTTAGTAGGCCTAGGAACAGTGTGTGGTGGAAGTGTGGTCGGGTGGTGTGTGTGTCGCATGGTGGGGAGGAGCGGGGGGGGGGGGGGGTAGTAGTGTGTTTGGTTGGATGAGGTTATTTGTTTTATGTTACAGCTGATCTCAATTTGGTTTCATCAATTGTACAATTTATGTAATGAAAATGTTTTGAATTCATGTGAAGGAAAAACAACTGTATTAATTTTCTAAAATTGATTTGTATTGTTTGTAATCAATTAAAAAAAATATTGAAAAAAGTGTGTGGCAACGTGGGAGTAGGTATGTGATAATGTATGTGAAAGCGGGTTGGTGTTGTCCCTTTATTAAACAGACCATTACATTGATTATAAACTTCCGATTTAACGGCATAATATTAAGTTTACACTTGTGGACAACTCTAATAGTTTGCAAATTCACCTCGGGATACATTTTCTGGGACACTTCTCTTCTTTTCCTCACAATAATAACATACGCCCGAAAACAGTAATTGTGATTAAGTAAACATCGAAAACATAAGAACATACAATAACAATGACACTAAAATGTTATCGAGTGAACAATGTCTGGTATACTGTAATTAAACGTTAATGATTTATGTTGTGCTATGTTGTTTTTTCTAGTTTGTTTTAAAAGTATAATCTCTCTCTAAAACAGCTGTAATTGTAATTACACAGCATAGCCCGGCGATACTTCGAAATAATTTTGTCATTTTATCATGTAAGTTATAATTAATTGTCATTATATTCAGGAACTGAAAAAAAATCGTCTAAGATAACATAATTTATTTGATGTTACTCTATTACCAAGAAAAAAGAAAAAGAAATATTATTTCAATCTACGTTGATTTAAGCACTTACATGTACATTTTTAGAGTCCATAGAGGGCCCATTTTACAAAGGGGTATGTACATCTAGCTTAAGAAATAGAAGATCAACGAAGGTTTATTGTATGAAGAGATAAAATACATATCATAAAGTGAAACAAGTTTTAAACACATTGTTAAAACATACGTGATTTTTTTTTATAGTGGATATCACTTTTTATTTTTAACACGACGACGAACTATTTTTGACATTGTTTAAAATGATATTATATTGGGTTTACATGTTTGCCAATTCGGGGATGGTACTCTGGGTATTATTTTCTAAGCGAATGACCAATTACGCAATGGAACTATATCGTGGAGGACTAATGGGTCCCAATCGTCAACAGCACATTTCTTTGCACAAGGTTTCTCGTTCTTCCTCCACAAATAAATACATATTCATTTCCACTTCGTTTACATGCTCTATGATTTCACATTGATAACACAGAATAAGGCTAATCCTAGAACAGCTGCACGTGGTCTTACGGACATCCATAAACAACTCTTTTACTATGATTAATTATAAAAACAACTATCTAAGAGACTGAATGTAAAACTAAAGACACAGCAAGACACTTGTTTTAGGCGTTACATTCGGAAATTTATTGCTAAAGCAAGATATTATCTAATCATTCAATTTATCATTTATGTTTTAGTAGAAAGTTACGATTATGCTTCAATCATAAGTGGTCGCATATTAAAAGCTTTGCAACATTAAACCGAGCAATTCAGAGCAAACAACATGCAAAGGCCCCTCTTCATGTTGTTGCAAACAAATATTTTTTTTTTTCAGTTTCAAGTTTTTTATTTCTGCATTTTCCATAAACAATAACAAAAATAACAATGAATACATTTTAGCAATATAATGATAAGTAATACAAGTAGTAATTCATATAAATAAATAAATATAAATAATCAATAGTACAATTAATCGTATTTGAAAAGAAAGAAAAGGGGGAGAATGCAGAAGACCGATATCGTAAGCAGAGCTTGAAATGATACCGGCCTTACAAAAGAAGGAGAGGAGACAGGAAGAAAGAGCGGGTGAAGAGAGTGCTGTGCAAAGTGAAGAGTGCACTGCGCGAGCTCCTCAATCTATCAAAATAATTTCCTTTTTATATACAAATAAACAATGAATATTAAAACAAAATACATGTAGTATATTATGACCAGAATCTAATTTTCATACCTTATCAATAAATATTCTTTCATCTTTACTTTAAAGGAAACAAGTGTTGTACATAATTTTAATGTTATAAGCAAGGAGTTCCACACATCGGGTCCATTGTGTCTTATTGATTTTTGTGCCAAAACAATTTTAGGGTTAGTTAAATGAAAATCCATAGAGTGCCTCGTGGGGTACGAATGTACATTAACATTATGAATATAAAAATCATGAAAGGACTTAGGAAGTAAGTTGGAGACATATTTATACATAAAAATAGCTGTTTGAAAAATGTGCATATCAGTTACTTTGAGAGTTTTCAATGTTTTAAAAATAGGTGTAGTGTGTGCTAAATAATCAGATTGTGTACAAATTCGTAGAGCTTTCTTTTGTAAAAGTTCAAGTGAATTAATTTTAGTTTTACAACAATTTCCCCATATGATATTACAATAATTAATATGCGAAAGTACAAAAGCATTATAAATCATAAAAAGAGATTTGGGAGTTAGTAATAATTTCAATTTATATAATATTCCAATGTTCCTAGAAACAGCGTTCAATATATTATGTATATGATCGGACCAAGTTAAATTAGAATCAATGGTTATCCCCAAAAATTTGACAGAATTTTTTTCTAAAAGCAAAATATCATTAATATATAATCTACAATTTACTTTTGGTGAATGAACATTTCTAAAGTATATAAAGTTTGTTTTAGTAAAATTTAAAGATAACTTATTAGACTTAAACCAAACATATATTTTAGATAATTCAACATTTAAGATTGGCGTAAGTGTGTCTAAATTTGTATGAGAATAAAATACATTAGTGTCGTCTGCATACAATATAAATGTTAAAAGTTTAGATGATTTTACAATATCATTAACGTATAACAAAAATAATAAAGGACCTAGAATCGATCCCTGAGGGACGCCACAAGTTATAGGTAATCTACTCGACTCTTTAGATTGAAAGTATACATACTGTTCTCTATTAAACAAATAATTTTTAAACCATGATAAAGCAATACCCCTTACTCCATAAAATTACTCAGGTCCATAAAAATGCCTACACTGTGTTCCTTATTAGCCAATGATGTAATAATTTTATCATAAAGTTGAATAATTGCATGATCTGTCGAATGATGCTTTCTAAAACCAAACTGATTAGGAACAAGTAAATCATTACTATTTAAAAAATCATAAAGTCGTTCATAAAGAATTTTTTCAAGAATTTTTGAGACAGCCGGTAAAAGGGAAATAGGACGATAATTATTTACTAATGAAGAATCATCTTTTTTATATATTGGGATTATTTTAGAAATTTTCAATATATTTGGAAAAACACCAAGTGTGATCGATAAATTAAAAATATATGTTATTGGAGAGACAATATTATAAATAATTTTTTTCAAAAGATTCACACTTATCCCATCATAACCAGTAGATTTAGTGGATTTTAAAGACTGTACAACTTTAATAATTTCGTGAGAGGATGTTGGTCGTAAAAATAAAGATTTATAAAATGGTTCATCCAAATAATGTTTATAACTATTTTGATCAATATTAAATTCTGATGCTAAATTTGGACCTATATCATTAAAATATGAATTAAACATATTTGCAATTTTTACTGGATTATTTATTTCCTGACCATCTTTAAAAAATGATTTAGGAGTATTATTTTTAGAACCAATCATATCTTTAACAATTTGCCATATTGAAGCATTACTTGTCTTATTCATGTCTATTTTATTTGAATAATGTAATTTACGTGAAAGTCAAATTATTGAAGTTAATTTATTTCTATAAATTTTATACTTGCTACAATTCTCATCACTCATCTTTTTTAGACTTTTCTTATAAAGTTTATTTCTAGTTTTTATCGACTTTAAAATTCCTTTAGTGATCCATGGATTTTTAACTTTTTTATATTTTGTTCGAACAAGTGGAATATTTTTATCATAATACTTTTGTAGCTTATGATTACATTTTTCGTAAGCCTTATCAACATCATTTTCCTCAAATACATCGAGCCATTGCTCTTGACATAAATCAATATTTAAAGAATCAATATTTAAAGAATCAATATTAGAAGAATTTTCTTTTCTATGCATTTTTAGTGTATTGTTCAATAATCTATGAACATTAATTGTCTGCTTAATAATACTAAAAATAGGCAAGTGGTCAGATATATCATAATACAAAATACCATTTAAACATTCCTTATTAACATTATTTGAGAATATATTGTCAATTAAGGTTGAAGATGTTTTCGAAATCCGTGTGGGTTTATTAATATGAGGATGCAACGAGTAAGATAATATAATGTTATTTAATTTCAAACTATTATTATGAAGAGGAGGTAAAATGTTTATGTTATAATCTCCCATTAAATAAACATCTTTATTTTCACCAATTATTGTATGAAGAGATTCATCTAAATTATCTAAAAATGTCTCTATCCGATTATTAGGAGGTCTATAAACTACGCCTATTAAAATATTTTTACCAAAATCATTTATAACTTCAACAAAAATGTCCTCTGCACCTTCAATATGAATATCATGTCGTATTTGAATATTTAACTGATTACGTAAATAAATAGCTACACCGCCACCTCTACCTTCTTTGCGGTCAGCACGGACCATAGTATAATTATCAAGATTAAATACAGGAGGGGAGTTTGCGTTAAGCCACGTTTCAGTGACACCTATTACAGAAAAATTAAACCCAGGAATTACAGAAAAAAGTGTGTTTAAATCATCATAACTTTTATTCAAACTACGAGCATTAAAGTGAATTAAACTGAAATTATCAATATCATTATTACTACCTTTATTCAATTCATGATTAAATTGGTTTAGTGTAATCTTAATTTTCGCAATAAATTCATCAATAGTAAAATAGTCACTATCGTGTTCAATTAGAGACTGGTCATGTAACAAATCATGATTATTCATTTAAATGTGAACCTAATATAATGTTTGAAAGAGAGAGGCTTTTGCGCGGAGTGCAAGTTAGTGGAGTGCAATAGAAAGAAGAATAGTGAAGGGGAAGAGAAAAAGGAAAGAATAAATTCTTCAACATATTTAGCGCCAAAATAAACAAAACAAAAAAATTTGCAAGTCTCTTGCATTTTATCCAAAAGTAAACAATTAAGGACAAAATATTATATTAACTGAACAATACGAGCATATGGCTTATAATTTTACATCATAAAGTGATTTTACATGAGTGAGAGAGTAGCATCGAAATATTGAAATAACAGCAACAATAAAAAAAAAAAAAAAAAAATAGAAAAAACAAACAAAAACTCTAAACGCGTCGGGTTGCACACATGAAGATCATCAGGATCGTTCCTACCAGGTCTCCAAAAGAGGTAATGGAGCAATGGTCTTGGAATATAATGGATTTGAACGGTTATATCATGTGTGCAACCCAACGCGTGCCTTGCATGCATGCATACATAATGTGTACAGTGTAGGTATAAAACACAAACAAAATCAGTGAACCGTGTTGCCAATAACAAGCACTCATGCACCCACCCACACAAATTATGTTATCATAGTTCGTATAAGTAAGTACATGAATGCCAGTAACTGAGTTCAAGCGGAATACAAATTACAACAAAATGAATAATATAAATGTGTACAGTTGCTCGAACACTAGTCATATAATTTGAATTTGAATACATTATGGAGTGATATTACACGTAACTGAATATTACAAGAGTTTTATGAAAGCAGAGTAAAAGGCATATAATCAAGGTAGCGTAAAAATAAAGAGGTAGAATGTATGCGCACGGTTTTGCAAGCACGAAGACGAACCCCATTGTGTCTACCCATGCAGTCTCTAACAGTGAGGGTTGATCAATACCAACAGCTGTCGCAGTGTAATATAATGCAATTCCACAGTTTAATCGTCTTCATGCTTGCAGTCCGTACGTCCGTGTCTGGGACAAAAAAAAAAAAAAAAAAAAAAAAAAAAACTTTACAGACACGGACAAGAAAAAAATGACCAGTGAGCCGTGTTTACAACAATAAAGCTAGTTCAATTCATTAACATGTAGGTCGTGTGTCTAAGTTCAAACAAAATTACAAAAAAAAAAAAAAAAAAAAATGGTCATGTGTACCAGCACGCGTATAATTATACACAAAATCACGTCAACAATTCCATTTATGTGCATTTTCAGTGATTCCGACAACCCTACAAGTGTAAAATAATATTTATATTACAGTGTGTGTAGTTCGATTCATCAAATATTTCATGAATACTAAAAATCATGTTTATTAACAATCAGACTTATACACTCAACAAGTATATGGGTATGAACATAATGAGTGTATACCATACGCATAAAAATGGTAAACCACATAACATAATATAAACATTCATGTGTTTAAAATCAAACACACCGGTACATTATAATCAGTGTGCAAATACAAATGCAAACCAATAATATATTCAGTAACGTGATAAATAGTGATATGCATGATATCACAATCTATCACGTTAGCCTTGTTTTATAAAGCTAATCGTTATCACTGCTAATCCATCATTTTATAAATATGATATCAATAGTCGACCAATTATATCGACCAGTTCCATGATGGCACCACATGTATAATGTGTCATTAAATACACTTTCATTTCAAATTGTCATTAACTTTGTATGTAATTATATAATTACTAATTATATTCACACCATAGTGACATTGCGACACATACACATATAGAGCATATCACTGATAGGTCTATATTACAAATCAACACTTGTTATAATTTTATTTTCTATCATAACTATATGAGGACTTGTGTCGAGCATCTATTTAATTCAAATACAGTACCAAAATAAAATATGAACACATGGTGTCATCATTAGATACGTCAGAATTCAAACAAAATGCTCACATGGTTACCAAAATGGTTACCAGTAGACTCTTCAAATATCATATTTTATCATTGTAACAAAGTAACAAAACAAAATATTTCTAATACACATACATACATTCATAATAATTGTGTGCTAATAAAGAAAATGTTGTTTCGGATGTACTGTAGTTAATATTTGTCATATAAAATACAATAAATGTAATTATTTAAAGTTTAGACCACAAGAGTATACAAAAAAAAAAAGTTCATCATCAATCAAACATTGAACCATGAATGTTGTGGTGAATAGTTTGGCTTATGCAGGATAAACATATTAAACAATCGAAAAGTTACTATATCGTGTCTGTGTTTTTTTTTGTTTGTTTATCATGCATCAACCGTTGACAGGACAAAGATCATCATAAATTTCAACTCTAAATTAACTCAGTCAAATTTGTATAGAGTACCACCGAGCTGTCGCCATTTTCCAGCATAAAATCTGAGCTTGACCCCAGATTTGTACAGCTCTTGGGCTTGCTTTACCCATTTCTGTTTTTCTTTCAGGTCAAGTGGTGTTAGATCATCGGTGATGAAATAACGTTCACCTGTGAGAATATTTCTGGTGTTGCGCATCACTTCGACCTTATCTCTGTACGAGAGGAATTTGATAAGGATGTGACGTGATTTACCTTGATCGTACTTTCTTCCATCTCGGTGGGCTCTTTCAACTTTGCTCTGGATTCCAAACTTGGTTTTGAGGATGTCTTCGGTGATCTGGATGCAATCCTCACGCTGGCCTTCCTGTGGTTCGGGCATTCCAATCAATCTCACGTTATTTCTACGTGAGAACCTTTCATTTTTATTTGCTGCAATGGTGTGGATTTCTACCTCCGACTTCAGATGGGTTATCTCATTCTCCATGTCGTGAATTTTCTTCTCCATGCGATCCTGATTATCTTGGAGATCGTTGATACGTTCGCGTTCGAATTCAATGGAGGCGGCCATGTTGGCTTCAACATCATGCAGCTTGGACAGGAATGTATCCATCGTCGAACGGATCATCGCTTCGAAGTTCTGCGTTGCTTTTTCGAAGTACTCCGCCACATCTTCTCGTCGGAGACGAATATCTGTTTCTTCCGTCTGTTGAAGCCCTGCATCTGGGGATGGTGAGGCTGGAGTAACTACTTCTTCATGGTCAGAGTGGTCAGCAGGTAAAACGACGGCTGCCTCTGGGACCTTCGGTAGTGTGCCGGTTGCGCTGGGGCACAGTGGGCCAGAATCGCCTCAAAGTGTGCCAAAATTCAAAATTGGCGAATGTGAATTTTTATATGTTATTCATTCGCTTGGGGAAGAAAACATTCTAAAGAATATTTTTCCACCCATATTTTAATATTTAGCGAGTTTTAAAAGTGTCATATACCCCTGCGTACGTGGGAAAATCTATATGTTGCTCCAAAAATGATAAAAGAGGCAACTTTACAATAGGTGTTGAGAATTTATGAAGGGAAAAGCAATCAACTTGATACTGCGTGCACTTCTTGCCTATTGGTAACCCAATTAGAAAATACAATGACCAATTTCATGGAAGCTTCATTTTGGGAAAAATGAGCATTACATTTCACAAAAAAAGGACAAAATTGCAATTTTTATATAAAAGTAGCATGTTTATTAAGATTCCGGCCGATTCCCGCAGTGATGTTAATCTCAAAATGTCCGCCCAAACCTAAGCTTTTCATGTATGGTATTTTTTTTTGCCAGAATTTGCAACACTGCATGTGCAGGCGCTTTTTCTCCCCACGTCCATCGATTATTATTAGGCATAATCGGTACAGATTTGTACTGTTTACGTTTACACACAGCCGATTCAACGCTCGTCCGCGTAACCATGGCAACGCACAGTGGGCCTGGGAGGAACCAAAGTGCGCCAAAACTCATTTTTGGTAAAAACAATTTCTTCAATTCTCTTCTTGACCAGTTCAACTGTAATACATTGAGGAATACCTCAGTAAAATATTTAATTCCGGTAAGCACAACTAGGGTATAAATTTACTCCTTCAAACAGCAAAATCCCACATATTCACAGTTTTAGTGCAAAAGTGACCTATTTTATAAATCTTTCAATTTAACATGAAGTTCTTAAGTTATTGATATGAAATTGCTCTCACATATTCCTGATAGTTCATTTCGTAGCATGAATTGGTTAAAATGTATAGAAACACAATCTTCATGATATATTAAAGGTTAATTCACTGAAAAATGGACTAATTATCCATGTTTTTTATAAATCCAGAGGAAACGTTTAGATTTCCGCAGAGTTCCGCTTATATTTTAATACCACCATTTTGTCTGATGTCTAAGCTTTAAGTTGATACCAAATTTGGCTGCCTGATCTTGCCCGTTGTCATGTTAGAGCCGATTCCCCTTGCCACATTGTCCCGAAAAATATGTTTGTTTTTAGTCCGCGGCTAAATCATGAAGGATTCGCGTTCATAAATCACGGCGCTTGGGGACACCGCGGACCAAATAAACACATTTTTCGGGGCAATGTTGCAAGGAAAACGGCTCTAACATAATAACGGGCACAATCGGGCAGCCAAATCTGGTATCAACTTAAAGCTTAGATATCAGAAAAAATGTTGGTAATACCATTTAAGCGGAAATCCCTAGACATCCCAACATTTCCTATGGATTTATAGAAAATAAATCCCCAGAAATTAGTTTTGGCACACTTTGGTTCCTCCCTGGCCCACTGTGTGGCGGGGCTCCGTGGCGGGCTTCGTGTGGTAGTATTTGGCGGGCTTTTTGAAAGCCCTGCGTGTTGGCGTGTACCGTGTACGTGGACCTGTGCACTGTGCTTCGAAATTGCAGACCTCGAAGTCGACCTTAATTTCTGCTTTTGAGGTTCCATTTGGTCGATGTTAGGTTCACAGATAGTTCACAGATAACTCCTTGTAATATTGTTGATGCAAACACGTCGGATTCTTACAATTGGTGTCCAAAATTGACGATAATTCTCTGAGCTTTTAGAGAGGTGCAAAATTTACGTTCTTACTTCTAGGGCGCCATCTATCATAATTTCTAGGGCGCCATCTTTCCTCATTTCAAGCGAATACTTGCGTTCTTTATCAAGAATTTACTTGACTTCTTTCGAGCTCTTGCTAGCCTGGTCCTTTTACCTCATTTTCAAGATGAGTTGTTGGTCTTTTTGTTCTTTTTCAATTTTTTTAAAATTTTGATGAAAAGCATATTCGATAGTTTATATTTTACCTCATTTATACTATCAACAGCAGAAGAAGCAGAATATTGCTGTGAAATGTAAGACATAGAGTGTATCTTAAGAATATAAAGAGGGCTTACGCTTGTTATAGATTTTTTCGTCGTCCAATAGCAATAGGAAATAAATATGGGACATAGTCTAGTTTCGTGTTAATATGTAACATGTAGTTGGCAAGTCCACAATAACGTGGCAAAATAGTAGTGATCGAAGTACTTTCTAAAACTTCATTTCTATCGAAGCAGGATACGGCTGTAAAATATCTTTTGTGACATGATATGTAAAAGAAACGATCTTCCATCAATTTAAATTTAGAGCAAAGCTAAAATCTACGATTTATAATAGGCATGCTCGCTATTAAAATGAGAATTCTCCCTTGCTATTATATAACACACGTAGAAATAATTTGGTCATGTTATCACGTACGTTATTATAAATTGTAATTATATTCGGTAAATGAAAAAAAATCAAAGCAAGTCGAAAGCATGATATTTTAAAAATCACACTATTACCAACATAAAATTAATAAAAAGCTATATTTTTGGTTGTCAGTCTAAATGTATTTGAGCACACAATTTCACTAGGGTATGTACATCTAACCTTAAAAATATACTTAAAGTAGCATTCTATTTCGAGAAAGAACTTTGATATGTCAATTTTAACAGTAGTTTTCTGGAATCAAAATGAATATTTGAAGAATATGTTTGGTTCATTTTAATCCTGGCAATGGGAATATAAAACAAGAATATCTTATTATGTGATAATGTCAACGTGCATAAAATTGGGAATCCCTCCCCCTCCCCCGCCCCATTAGTCTCTATAAACCGCTATACACTAACACAATTTCCACTCGTCCATTTACCTACATACCTATGGTAATGTTGACACTTAGTGCTTCGTAAATCACGGGAATTAGTATGTTTTTCTGAATACTGTCCATTACCTTTAAGTGGACAATAAGGCAGGGGTGTCAACCACTCCCAGGTGCCACACATAATCGGAGGAAACTGTCGTTAGTTCTGGGAGCAAAAGATGGATCGAAAGCTTACTCTGGCTGCACGTCGATAGGCTGCATTGGTCCGAGCAAATATGAACGCATTGCTCCAGGAATTTACAAGTGTTAAAATCGTCAGAAGAACATCAGCAGTCTTTGAGAGAGGATTACTTGTCGCAATGGTAACGAACAATCGTACAATGGTGGGCACCCAGGAGATCGAATTCACTACGCTGATGAACAAGACAGTCTTGACCCCTTTGAGTTCGACTCTGCGATGTCTCGCGTCGTTCTCGCAAGGCAAACGAGGCACTGCTAAGGCGGCAATGGCTCGGGCTTGCCGAGTAGCTATGCCCATGGATATTAAGTTCAGCGTTATACCAGTACCTACGGGCAACATGATTAGGGAATAGAGCGTGCTGATGGTTACTTTTTCAGAAGAAGTAAAATTCACCCTCAATAGCGTTCCGTTCTGGCAGACGTAGCCGTGATTAGACAACTTATAAACGGGAGATCCTGGTATATAAGCTAAGATTGCAAATATTAAAGAAAAGCATGTTGCTAAAGCGAAAAAACATAAGGCAGAACGAATGTTCACGATTGATGGATACCGTAGCGGTTTGCTTATCGCGATATATCTGTCGATATTGAGACAAGATATTGTGATGGCAGATATTTGAAATCCAACGTAAAAAGTCATGGACAAGAATCTATAGACCTCCTGTAAATGACGGCAGTCACTTTCCACGATGAAAATAATGCAGTAAATGCATCCTGATAGACCACCTATCAGATCGACCACTCCAATACACTGATAGAGGAATCGTGGGACTACTTCAAAGACATTCCAGTGTTTTCGAAGGATAATTAGAGAGCAGACATTTGTAGATATCACGAGAAATCCGATGAAAACAAAAACAAAGCGCAGAAAAATATCGACACTAAGCATTGTCGATGATTGTCACATAGCACGGGTTCGGTATGGAAACGTCTAGACTTAGTTTCAGAGCAGATATATCCCCTTTTTGAGGCACAGTAGGTTTAATTATACTACAGAGATAGTACTTTATTATATATTCTACTACAGAAGGAGTACAATACAGTAAATAGTTTCTGCGTATCGTCTGCACGAAGATGGCCTTTAGGAACAAATTATTGCAAACCTCTTGTTGATAGTTCCGATGGCGTGTGTTTTGAAGATAACAGATCAATATAATATATGCATCCTGAAAATGGAGTCTGAAATATCTTCATCTAACCGTTAAATGGTCAAGAGACGATACGTGTGGATGAAGACTTGCGCAACAAAAAGGTATCGGTGGATGGGACAGAGACATGTAGTCAATATAATTTTGTGTCCGCTGTTAAAATCTCATTCTTTCCCATTCGGCAACTACAAAGATGAGTGATGAAGCCTTGGCTATTATCACCATTTCGATTGGCTGGACGTAGCGTATCAATTAGTGTAAATAGAATGTGCTGTTTTAGAGTCTCATAGGAGTGACCGATTTGACAGTTCTTTGTAGACGATAATCTAATAATTTGACGGCTATATTGGTGCCATTCCAGTGACTGATGTGACAGTTCTTCGCTTACTATAATCAAATAATTGGTCAGTAATTATTGCACCGTGGCTTTATGTTTGATGTCTCCATGAAAACCGATATAGGTCGTTGAGGCCTCGTGGTAATGAAGTAGGAGATTATCAAACCCTTGCTTTATAAATTGGTCACGATATACTAATTTCTAATACCCCAGTGACACTACGAGACCGGCAGTAGAAGAGGCGATACATTTTATTATCCCAAATGTATGACAGATAATCGGTCGGTATGGAGTCGGTCTGGCTGTGAGAATAAGCTATCAATTAACAAGATCTAGACAAGAAAACGTAATACGTAACTCGTAACGACTTCGTTTTAATTGTTTGTTTTGGCACTGATTATGTTGATGCCAAACTTTGTAATAAACTAAACTGTATTACTTTCATAACTACAAAATGAATTTGTCTACATAGTATTGAAAACAATGTATTCTTAATTTAAGAATTTAGTGAAGTTGGCCTCGAAAATTAGCTAACGAGTTACATCTAGCGACAATCGACAGAAGCATGCTCTTGGCTGCACGACGATAAAGAGCATTCGTGCGAGCAAATACCAATGCGTTGCTCCAGAAATTAACTAGACTCAGCATTCCCATTAAAAAGTTGGGTAGCTGTGGTGAAAATTTCATGCCCATATCTAGGGCCGAATCAAAAAACCTTGCAATGGTTGGAATTAAAGATATTGCATGAATTGCGCTGATGAGCAAGATTGTTTTAACTCCCTTCATCATGTCTGGTTCTCTCCCGCGTTCCGCCTCCCCATTCTCCCTACCTCCACGTGCTGCTGCCATGTCGGCAATAGCTCGCGCCTGACGAGTCGCTACAGCCATCGATACTAAATTCAACACTATACCAGATAAAATGGGTAGGATAGACCATGAATACATGGTAATAATTGTCACTAGCTCTGAACGCGTCAGCTGGAGAGTTTCGTTTGAACTGCCATAGTACGCCGACATCTTGAACATCACGGAGCCCGGGATGAAACCCAAGATGCACATAGCTAGAGGAATGCATGTCGCTACAACTAAACCTATCTTGGCATAGCGGACAGTTACAATTGACGGGTATCGAAGTGGTCTAACTATTGCGATGAAGCGGTCTATGTTCAGGCCAGATATCAACATACCAGATAATAGTAAACTGAAGTAAAACAGTGTACTCAGAGTTCTGCTTAACCGGGATCTTTGTAGGGAGTCCATATCTCTGATGTGCATGATGAAGTAAAGGCACCCAGAAAGACCCCCTATTATATCTATTACTCCAATACACTGGTAGAGGAACCGCGGCACCTCTCCGAAGACGTCCCAATATTTTCGAATGATACTCAGAGTGAAGAAATTTGTTGACATTACAAATAAGCCGATCAAACCAAATACGAAGCACAGCAATATATCGATGGTCTCCATCGTTGAGAATACGGAGACTAGACGAGGTATCAATGATGCTAATAAAACAACGCAGTCGCTTTGAACGAATCAACGATAATGTCCACTTCTACCATGCCTAGCTTAAAAAAGACAATGATTTCTCTATTCCGAAAACCATAACTCTATATTTCGGAAAATATAGTGTTACTGCATTGTGTCACCACTGATCGAATCATTTACGTCTTTCTCCTCAGTTCTAAAGATTACAACTAAAAGGCAATTTAAAAAGGTATGATACTGTTGAGTACATTACTCTAATCAAGAATGAAATGAAGTGAAACACGAGACAGGTTTCAAAGAAATCTGTTTTGAAGACTGTCATATTATCTTTATTAGCTTCAGCACGTAGCTGAGTGAGTTTAGATATCTATTACATACACGGGTGCTGCCTTGAAAGAAGTTTGCATATTACTCCACGCAAATAACACTTTTTCATTAAGTCGAGACATTTTCTGATGGCATACGACAGATTAGCCTTTTGACAAGGCCCCGTGACTCTGGCTAAGCGACTGAGATGAGTCTAGATTCCCCAGGGTGAACGCGGGACCGATTGACGAATGTCACGAGCAATTCGCACTGGCGTTTACTCAGGTTTTCGCGATTAGTCTCATTTTAGTCGCTCGGCGTCTATCAGACATGTGGCGTTGTTCAAAGGCTAACGACAGACTGAAATGATTCTAATATAACTTGGAGTAACGTAGCGTGGGCTCAGTCAATAGGGGGGGGGGGTGGGGGGGGGGGGGGGTTAGGTTCATTAAACTTCTAATTGACACACGCACGCATATGCACAAATTGCCAAAAGTGGCCCCAAAAAGTACTTTTTCAAAATCCTTTTTAACTCGTCAAAATGGCTTGTTAACCCAAATTTGTCTTTCATGTTTTAATCTTCAAATATACTGCGTATCAGTTTTTGACCAGAAGACGAGATAATGGTCAAAATTCCGATTTAAGGTGAAGGCTGCAAAATCTGTCACTGTGGTTTCTACTTGTACGTGCTCCCATCGAGTTTGTGTTATATTCCCGCCATGGAAAGTCATTTATGAATGATCTGAAATAGTAGCATGTATGAATGCCCTTTCACATATACAGGCGTGAACAAGCCTTTAGCCACGTGCATAGACTTGCTCTGGCAAAGTGGAAACAAGAAGCAAAATGGAACACAGTAATGACTGAGTCAATATTGGAGCCACAGACAAATGAAACAGCGCCGTCTAATCATCATTGATGAATAACTCCAAGTTTAGCCAGCGGATTTAATCTTTTAAGATTGGACAGACAACAACAACAGCTAGGGTGTTATTTTGGAGTTTAAGGAGAGTCAAGAGCAAGAGACAAATGCTTTCACTGTTTTTCATGTCACTTTATTGCACAGTTATCAATATACATGTATTAAAATAAAACTAACATGTAATTCCAGATGATTAAAACAATCATTTCATGCATATAATTTTAATTGTGGGTTTGGAGGATTTTTTAAAAAGACTAATCTCCTATTGAGTATCTACATGTGTTATGTCTTGATCAAAGTGACACATCACCTTATTCGCCTTCGTGACGAATTCAAAGGTCTAGCTCTACTTTTGTTATCCTTTTTGAATAAATCAATACTAATTCTGGGTGTCATGTTCCTCCTCTCTCTATATAATATCATCAACCACTTTCTTTCATTTTTCTTATAGATTTTCTCTTAATTGTGTTTATTGAATACCAGCCTAGACCAAAGGGTATCTACCCAGGGAATTGCATCGAAATTAGGGAGATTTTGTGGGCGCCTTCGTTTCGTTACTTTTGTGATGATGGTCTGGCTGGTATTCAATAAACACAATCAAGCAAAAATGTACAAAAGTGCTAAAATCTCTCTTCAACCAAATTTGCTTCATTGCAAGATGTTCGGTTCGGCAAGAGAGAACCTGGGAGCAAGTTAGGGAATTCGCAGTTCTAAAATCTAGACTACATAGTGCAGAGGATGTAGCCTGCAGAGCGGGGCTTAGCAGTATAATCGGGTTTTTTTTTACCATGTCGCTTGTTGGCAAAATAACCAAATATAATGTATCAAGTAAGATGATTGTCCGAATTATGGAGGAAAACAAAATGCTTAATGTACAGTTATGAAAAAAGCATGCCAACTTTAAAACTTTATATATACTTTTACAATTTACCTTTTGCAATGACGCCTTTCAAGATCCTTGTATTGCCTTAATTTACCAACATAACTTCAATATATTCCATCAAATGGAATTGACAAAGAAAGCTCCCTTTCTCATATTTTTAGATTATTTCTTCCTTTTCGTACTTTTTATTTTAACGGAACTTGAGTAATCTGTCCCAAAGTCATTTTATCCGTGAGAAGAAAAGTAAAGACTGCAATGTTTTTGTAAGTTCTGGATCGCAAATTGTTCGGTTAATTATCCTTTTAGGGGGTGACAAACTGCCTTATTTGTCTTTCGTAAACTGGGTAAAACTGCGCATCACCCATAATGGATTAAGGATGTGCCCAAATGTATTCAATTTTACTGTTACTATTTTTATATTACAAGCAATACTACTACTTCTATTACTACTATTATTGCTACTACTACTACTACTATTACTACTACTACCTCTACTACTGCTGCTGCTACTACTACTACTTATAATACTACTTCTACTACTACTACTACTTCTACAGACACTATTTGCATTACGGGGGTTAAAATGCAGAACTATGGAGTTTAATCTTCATAATAATTTCCAAATGATTTAATGAGCCCCCTAAAATCTAAACAAATTTGCCTTTACGAATTACGATGGATCAAATTTAAATAAAGCAGTCGACGTAACGGGTTAGTATAGTTAATATATAGGGCACTTTTGTTTACATCAATCGGTTATCTTTTATGAGAAAGAAAACAAAATCTCGAGATGATCTTTTTACTCTATACTGGGCATTCTGACATGGTGACACCATCAGCATCACTCAGCTTATCGTTTTCATTTATTCATTTACAAATGTTGGATTGACCCTTTAATCAACATGCCATTGTAATTGACCGATCCGAACAGTTCATTGCCTCGTGTTGTGTGAGGTTACGGGTCTGTACTTAGTACGGCAATCCAATCAGAAGGGATGAAGCGATTACCCTCCCACTTTGTGATAACGTGTGCATTACTGACCTATCTTATAATATGCCACGCAAGGATATACGCCCGTCATCCAATCAGAGACTTCATTCTTGATCACGTGCGTTGCTATCGTCCATTCAGGATATCAAACGGGGAGCATTATGACCAATCAGAACTTTCTATAACTGCCACGTGTATGTTTTTTGTTTTTGTAATGACAGTTATCAAATGACATCGTTTTGGCTCGGTTCCAGCTATACCACTCGTAACTTTGGCAATAATCTTCTTGAATAATCGTTACAATCTTCTAGCGAGAAAAGAGTATAAAAGATGGAGCAACTCGCGACTATTACAATAGCTGCTGGTTGCTGTTCACCTTACTACTATCTGCTTCAACAGTTTTCAAGATCTCCTCCTCTGTCGTTTACTTTGGATCATCGCAGACTTAAATACCACAGGTGAGTAGATCAGTTCAGTTTGAATAGTTCAAACCATAGAGTTGTCTCTCTTCACTATTTGACAGATTTTCCTGAATTTCATAACCTTTTCTGTTTAATCATAATGTAAAGGCTATATATGATCTAGTGGATCGAGTACTCCGCTCCCAATCACATGGTCCGAGGTTTGAGCCTCAGTCATTTCCGTCAGCGAGGCTTTTTTTTTTTTTTTTTTTTTTTTACATTGCTGCCTTTTGTTTACCTTTAGAGGAAAGATATAGGTATCTGCATAGTTGGTTGCAAAAAGTAGGGACCGGATTTGTCATGGCAATGGCATACCTCCACTGGGAGTTGAGATGGTGCACATATTGTGTGTAGGCTTTAAATGTATCCAGTGACTCGTTTTCACTTCTTCCTTCATCCACTCTTAATTTCTTATCCCTATTTCCCGTACCAACTACATTTACATATTTTGTTCGTTATTTTCTTGTTTCCCCCCTATGGCATCAATTAAACTTTTAGTGAGTTGATAATGTTAACTACAAGAGAACCTGCACTCAACAAGCTATTGCTTTTAATCAGGTGCCTTTTTATGCTCTATTCTCACATAGGTTTATTTATAGTGCATTGTGCTCTTTTTGAGGATATATAAGTTGCTTTTGTCAGTTGAATCCTTTTAATTTTGTCTTTTATTGATTTGACAATTAAATAAACGAAACGAAATATAACTAGACATATAATACTTGTTTGGAACAAGTATAGGTGGGCTGGTCAACTAAAATTTGAAAACAAAATAGAGCAAAATTAAGCGAGATACTGCTTAAAAATTCTTAAAAAACACTATCATGTAGATTCATTACGTGAACGAAATTTACCTTCTATAGTCATAACACGCAAATTATGAATTTTCTGACATGAGGCCTTTAATCAACATTTTTTACTCTGATGACGTCATCAAAATAAAAAATGGTTATTATCTAACTTGTAGAGAATTATCTTAGCTACAACATATCGAAATTTTAAAGAAAATCGATCAATATACAGAGAGATACAATCAATTTTTCTATAAATATGCTGACGTCATAATATGCAAATTCGTAGTTTGAGTTCCAAGGCCATTATGATGATGTCAAGATGCCCTTAATGGCCAAATGAGACATGAAATGATATCTCCAACTCATACTCTATCTAAATATGAAAGAAAATCGAGGGTCCCGATGCATTCCAAAGAGCTATAAGGGATTTTGTATAGGCATGTTTTTGCCCATATATGCTATGTATTACAAGAGCTCGCGCGCACGGACATTTATCTTGAATGGACGCTCATCTTGTTATCAATGGTCATAAAGAGATAAACAAGGTATCAAATTGTTCGAAAAAATATGAGAAATATCATGAAAGAAAAAAATGGTGATTCTATGTTGTGTAATGGTATTACGCGCGCATTGACGCGCGGACGTACGTGCAAGCGCGCGTTTTTTGACCTGAAATTGACCGGACACATATTGACCTTGATTCTGATAAATATGCATGAGAAATTAATTACCGTTATGAAAATATGATCATGAGTAAATTTTCAGAAAATTTCACAAAATGGCGCCTAGATGACGTCATCAATCAAGGTCAAGGTTGAAAACTTTGCTGTGCCTTGCTCATATGCCTATACATACGTGTGCCAAATTTAAAGACATTTGATTGAGCCATTTTCTAATTATATTGTACACAAAAAAGTGGGTCGAAATAAGAAAAATAAAGAAATAAATAAATAAATAAAGGCGATTTTAACAAAAATATAAGGTGGTCTGTATTAGATACAGCCCACCTGAAAATGTTTCCATACTTGGGCAAGTGTCAGCAAATATTTGGGTAAGCCATAATCAATTTTGGGGCAGATTCTGGCAATATTCGACAGCCAATACACATAATATCACGCTCAAAAATCATTTTATTCTGTAATAATCAAACAACATGTATTCGATTGTTTTGGTCTCGTTCCCTCTCTCCCCCTCTCTCTCTCTTCACTTCCCTCCTCTCTACCCCATCTCTCTTTCCCTCTCCCCTTTTCTCTCTCTTTATCTTTCTCTCCCTTCCTGTCTTCCTCTCTCTATCTCACTTCCCCACTCTCTCTTTATCTCTTTCTCTCTCTCTCTCTCTCCCTATCTTACTCCTTCCCCTCCCTTTCTATAGCTCTCTCTGTATCCCTCTCTTCATGGCAGAGTAGAAATGGGTCGTTTCACAGCGGTCGCGCTTCTCCTTGCTCAGCTGATTGCCATCTCACTTGCGTGTTCCAGTGGCGGAGGCGGTGGTGGTGGTGGTTGTGTTGGTGGTGGTGGTGGTGGTGGTGGTGGTGGTGGTTTCAACATCCCCCGCTCTAATTCCGGTCGCCTTTTTGGTGTAGACCTATCCCGCAACACGGAAATGTACCCAGACTACAACTCGCGATATGGCACTGTTGGTCTCGGGCTTGAACATCGATACGTCACGTGACACATTATAATTGTCTTCTGTTCCTGACCTCTCTCTCTCTCTTTCCATTAATTTCATTACTCTCATCCTCCTTACTCCAATTAAGTATCATATATCTTTATTTGGGCAAAATGGTGTGCCGCACTTCTCAATCTTATACCTTTAACAGCCCAACCTCCTCATCGCTCGCACCCTTCCACGAACTATTTAATAACATTTTAATTTAATTGGGGTATCCACAGTGCCCCCTGTCCCTATTCCATTTGATTCATTTGAAAGTTCTACCTGACTTATGAGTCCCTCCCCCACTCCCCTCAAAAAGGGAACAGCCTCCTGATCACACTTCAAAACTAGCTCCTCTCCACAACGTCTCATTGCTTACTTTGATTGTTTATATGGACGTCTCATAATTCTCCTGTCGATAAATTTTAAGAATGTTATTTTTCTTGTTAATGTAAAATAATATGTGGAAATAATTGGAATCTATACACGGTTTGTGCTAGTGTCCTTCTTACAGATGCTAAGCGGAAACGAGTTAAAGGCAGTAGCCCTCATTAAATTTGCACATCCTCCCCAATTTCCATGTATACAAGCCGTTTCGCATTAAAATGATCCTGGTCGTTTTATTAGATCGAATGAACAAATAGTTTGGAAATAAGAAGTGAGGAGATTGTCTAGAATCAAAGAAAATATAGGAAATCTATTTCCTTCTTATTTCAAAACTTCTGGTCCGTTTGCTCTCAAATTAGATCAGGGTCATTTAAATGCCAAATAGGTTCTTTCCATTGAAATTCCTCGAAATCGGAGAGGGTGCGTAATGAGGGCTACTCAAAGATTTTTTACTTTTTTGAGGCACTTCTTGATCATTTTGAAGCGCGATTTTCAGAGCTTCAATATTTTACCATATCACAGACACTGGTCGCACGCAAGGCCATGCATCTCAGATTTAACATTATTAAACGATGCCTTTAACATCCCATCTTTTCCACCATTCTTGTTCTTTTTTTTCGGATTACTAGCCCAAGCTCTAACTTGGACATTAACGTAAGACCCGGAGTCGCAACAAGCGATATTCTCAACGGACAATTCCGACCACAGGGCGATGTTGAACTGCAGTACCGGTTCGTGTTTTTTGTTATTGTTGTTATTCATTTCGTTTACTCCGTTTACGGCTGTCGGGAATTCCCTTTGTATTGCCTGGAAGAGCGACTGCAGCGCGATGGCATAGGATTGAGCGGTCTCGCCGTTCCGTTGCAATCTCTCGTAGAAGGCGGCGAATGGGTCCTCTGTTGGAGCGTCCCCATACTCTGCCTTCAGCTCCTCCACTGCGTCGGCCGCCGTCTGCTCCTCCAGGGGTAAATTTAGAATGAGACGACGTGCTTCCCCTCCTAAATTCCTCACGATGGTGGAGTACTGAAGAGAGGGTGGTGTACGGCTCGCAATGAAAAAGTACTCTATATCTCTAGCCCAATCTTCAACCGATATTTTGGATTCCCTCCCATTGAAGATAGGGACCCCCCTTACTTGTGTAAATGCTGGTCCCGTAATTGTGGGTGGCACTTCTGGTTGGGCGGACAGGTTGAGTGGGTAATCAAACATGAGTTCTGGTTCTGCTCGAGTGGCCATTATAAATTGTGGGTATTATAGAGCTTTACGAAAAAAATCTTTAAATACAAAATATGATAATGTCAGAGATATAAATTATATCAGGGGATGGAGAAGCTATGGACAGGTCGTGAATAATGAAATAAAATAAATGGTTAGATTTAAACATTTACATCAGATAAGATATAATTTGTTATGATTAATGTGTCAAACAAAAGGCACTCTCCAATCGTAAATAAGAGGAAGAATAGAAAACATTAGATTAACAGGCTCAAAACAAATTGGTTACATTCGAATACATTTGAAACGACAATAAATTATATAAATAAATGATTTCAATTAAAACAATTATAGATTATTCCCTTGAGTGATGTCTGTTCAGATCCATCCCACATTCAGTCCAGATCCTCGTCTGCTCAAGACCGTCGTCAGTTCCGATCCTTCCCACAGTCAGTCCAGATCCTCGTCTGCTCAAGTTCGGCGTCCGTTTTGATACCTCCCTGTCAATGTTGGAACACGGTCGTGTGTCCTTCCCTCCTTCGCAAAAGTGCCGTCCTGTTTTTAAAGACTGACAATTCGTCCGATCCTGCCGATTACGCCAAATGTAGCCCTCGTTACGTTTGTAAGAATAGGGTACCAAAAATAGAGATGAGATGAGTCTTTAAAACAGGAGGCGAAGAAGAGATGTGTGATGGTTAAACTCGTGACACGGACTGCTTTTAATAACAAATAATAATATACATAAACATAATTGAATATTCGTATTCAACAAACAAACTCACAAAATATACACTTATATAGTTCCTATCCTACTAAAATATATGTTTACATCCACACTTAGCCATTAGATGAAATGGCAAAGTAAATATCAACAACATGTCTCTTTCCAATATTTAACCAAACAAAGACTTATCATTCACTAGAATGGATAATGTATAGTAACTATTAACTTAATATCAAATACTCGAAACGTATAACTGCTGAAATACGAAGATAACCCATATCTAACTCGACTGAACCTAAATAAAGTAAACAAGACGATAACAAATATGTACTAACTAATTATAACGAAGAAACTATAACTAACATAAAAGGAATAGACTAAATAGATGTATACATGTCTGACTAATAATATACCACTGGAGACTACCGAATGATAGATATATAGTGCTTTCGTAAACTGGACATATATCGTTTAAATGAATAATAATTGTTGTTCTCTAACTTAATTCATACTGTAAAGGGCGGAATAGATAAATGAGCGTTTTGGTCTTTTGGACCATAATAAAACCCACTCATACATATATAATAGTGACGGCTAAAGCACATTTACTTCAGCTACTAATACTATAGTACCTGCTCTATACAGATTACAGAGTTGAGACAAATAAACCTAAAAAGCCCAAGTTCCTCTTTGTCAAGGTAATACTTGTACTGGTACTATTAGTTAAAAGTTGTAATCCTTTCTTTGTTCTCAACGATGCGCTCAATCCCTACACACCGTGTGAACGTACATAGTCTAATCACGCAGACACCAATGTATCGTAGATAAATGACTATAAAGTTATACGCCAATTCCACAACAATCCTGGTATATCGGAACACATAGTAACATGATAATTATCTTGACATGGTAATGTAAGATACTAAACAAAATAAACGACATAATAACTCGGTACATATTATAAGAAAGTACGGACTTATAGACTAGCAAAATCTGGCCGGTTCATTGTCGAATCGAAGGTTATCTCCCTCTGATATGTAAAACTCTCAAAACGTTATCAAATCGAATATGGAAAATCGTAATAATATTTCCCCAACTAGAATATGTCAAATGCTAACTAGAATCACAATAGTGGTTCATAAACGACAAAATATTGATTAGCTCATATCTTTAAGTAAGAAAGCTAAATAGTTATGTACAATGTGAGATATATATATTCGCGGGTACCATTCACCCATGCAGTATAACGCTTCACAAATAGTTGTAAGAAAGCTACACTTTCTTAACTTAAATTCTTCCCTTAAAACAACGATATCTACAAATGCGAACATCAGAACATATCCAATCATACATCAGTACAACCGCACAAAGTTATATAACATGATAATAATGATTTACTTAAATATAAGTATAATACAAAATATGGTAAATTACCTGTAAAACAGGAGGCGAAGAAGAGATGTGTGATGGTTAAACTCGTGACACGGACTGCGAGGAGTCAAGCGGGTTCACGAGTTCAAGGTGTTCAGAAACAAAGGGACAAAGTAATTTTGCGGGTCACGTGTTAAAAGATATTTGCATAAAGTGAGTCATGTAATCCAGCATTCTATGTGGAAACAGGATGTTGGTATGTGACTAGTCTTTATAGAACAGTCACCTGGTTAATACACATGTATGTTATTAATAAAGAAAAAAAGTCAGCCAGTCACTCAATAGTGTCTGACAGTGAAGTCTAGAAAGTAAACGGGTTTCATTGAATGTTAGGACACTGCTAACGTTTAAATTTCACAGATGGAACATACGTGACATGTTCATAATTCCTGCAAAATCCCACAGAATTTGATGTTAGCTGCATAAAGGTTATAATACCTTTAAGCCAGATGAAATATCAGCCACGTGATTCGTAACCACGATTTATATGATCATCACGATTTTATTTTATATAACAAAAGTATTCCTTCATTGAGTCACGACCGGGGCCATATAATGGGACCATTAAAGGAAATCCACCGTGATATTAAGTTGTTTGTAATAGAAGTTGAATAAATTGATATACAGGTCAATGATAGTTTGAGCGAAAACCGATCAAAAATAAGAACGTTTTAAATTGTCAAGGTGCAATCAATCAAACACAAATTGGCAACTCTGTGACGTATCCTGCGAGCACCCTCTCATTTGCCCTGTACTAAAAATCTTCAAAAATCTATATTTTCCCTTAAGAAAACTTTCAATCATACATTCACCCTAAATTACAATTGCGTTTTTAAATAACCCCTGTATGAAACAAATCTATTCCGTCATCAATAACTGAGGAACTTTTTTCTACAGAGCAAATTAAGAGGGGCTCGCATAATACCTTGTTAATACGTGTTGCTAATATGTGTTTCACTAGTGAAAAACTTCAAAAGTTCATTCCTATTTCTAATCGGTTTTTATCTCAAACTTTCACTATTTATTTTCTCTATCTATCTTGTCTCATTAAAACCACATAATATCAAGGTGGACTTCCTCTTTAAAGGCAGTTGTCCCTTTGATATGTTTCATACATACATACGTGTTTTACTTGACATATTGTACGTAATGACGGAAGGCAATTAAAAGGCGTATTTTCTCGATTTTTTTTCTTCTAATTAGTCCACGTGAATATAATAAGAAACATTCATACTTACCAGCACACGTTTAATTCTCTGCAAGACTTTGATTGACACACACAAAAGTAATCAGACATCACGTCAAGATTAGAAGCATACCGTGTGTGTGTGCATGTGTGTGCGTGTGTGTGTGCGTGTGCGCGTGTAAGTAATAGTCTGAGTTTTCAGACCATTGTACCGAATAGTCGTACGTTTTATGCTGCGCAAAGATTCAATCAGTTTAGTTTTGGCCATTACAAGGAGTGGGTTATTGATGTAGACAAATGCTCATGTAACCTTTACAGCTCATTTTATGTATGTGATTACCAAAGAAGAAAAAAGCCAGTCAGTCACTCAATGGTGTCTGACAGTGAAGTCTAGCAAATAAACAGGTTTCCTTGCATAATTTAAATATTAGGACACTACTAACGTTTAAATTTCGCAGATAGGACAAACATGACATATTCATAAATCCTACAAAGTTCTACAGAATTTGATGTTGGCTGCAAAAGGGACATAGTTTATTTAAGTTTACTTTAAATTTTTGCTCAGTTATATATATACTATATATGAGTTTTTGTTTAATTATGTTTTTGTTTATGTATAAGCAATCAATATTGAAAACGTTTTTATTTTATTCAAGTGTATGTTTGTATTACACTATTGGAGGAATAAAACAAAATTATTTATTTTAAAAAAGTGTGTGTGCGCGTGTGCTGAACTGAGATAATTTACCAAAGCTCTGATTTCCCACTTTCACTCATGTTATCGTTTCCGACTTTCCTGTTCAGAATTATTTGCTCCATGGAAATATCAACTCCCCCTACGACACCTGTGGAGTGTTTCACAACGACTAATATCGACTTTAAGTTGGATTTAACTATGGCAGGCCATTCATGCCACTGTTTGCTCTCACCATTGGTCTTTCAATCATGATCTTTACAGAAGACCATGATTTGTACGTCCCTTGAGAAACAAATGCCAGGAATAGTTAGAGGAAATAGTGGCATGGATGGCCTGCCATAGTAAATTCTAACGTAAATTCGATCTTAGTCCTTGTGAAACACCTCCCTGGAGACGTATAATCAATCTTCTACGGCGCCCAATTCGCCCAATAATTCAGATAAACACTGTTTATCGACTGATAACCGGTGTTTATCGAGAATAACTATGTTCATCACTCGATAAACACTGTTTATCGAGTGATAAACATAGTTTATCTCGATAACAGTGTTTATTGATAAACACTGTTTATCGAAAAGCAGAGTATTTTGGGGGGAGTGGGCGCTTTTTAAAGTTGCACTCAAAGGGACTTTATCATATATAAATACACTATCGGTCATAAAGGTGGAATAATTGTTTTACCCCAATTTATTGAATGATTTTTGACAATAATTTATTACTAATATATCTAAATGATAGTATTATATACATTCTCATATTTTATTGATTAATAATTTCTGAGTGTTTGTTTTTGCGTGACTGCTAAAGCATGTGTATGCTACTATGCTTATCAACTAGGGGACCTACGCCCTTAAGTCATAACTCACAGTAATGAGGATTAATACCTCACAAAAGGGCACTAATATAGCACATCGACACGGTTTTGATCCTTGGGCCACACAGTTACGAGGCCCTTGAATCATGAATAAACGCAGCGGGGGCTAGGGTAGGGGGCGGCCCCCACAAATAAAACAAATATGACAAAATGCAATAAATTATCATAACTCATTGCATTTCCCCCCGATCCCCAACAGGAAAAAACTCATCTGTATGGCCATCCATTATGGGTAAAAGCATGGCCAAACAGAGTATTTTTCCTGTTGGGAGCCGGGGGGGGGGGGGGATGCAATGAATTATTGTTATTCCTTCGATTCTGCTCTTGATGGTATACTTAGTACTCGTGGTAAGAAGCTTGCCGTAGGCACAGTGTCACGTAGGATGCTAAATATAATGCTTGGTACTGTTCATAATATAATGCTGCTGCTGCTGATGATGATGATGGAGATGATAATGATGGAAATGAAGATGATGATGATAATGATGATGATGATAGAGATGATGATGATGATGGGAATGTTGATGATGATGATTATAATGGAAATGAAGATGACGATGATAATGATGATGATTATGGAGATGATGATGATGATGACGATGATGATTATAATAGTACTAGCATAAATGATAATAATAACATTAATAATACAAATAATGATACTAATGACATTACTTATACAAATAATAATAATGATAACGAGGATCTGCGTTTATATAGCGCTTAAAGCTTATCTGCCGTAGTTTACAGGAGGGATTAAGCCGCTCTACAAGGTCACTGGATAGGTGGTTATCTCATCAACTCAGCTCTCAGTTAACATAAGAAAAAGAGGATCATGGGGGACCAATGGTCACCGATTAGGCATTGTTTGTTATATAGAGGGCGCAAGTAGCTACCAGTAGTGCAGTGGGCCTTTAATACTTCGACAATGTTTCTAAACACTTTGTAGATATATATTATTACCCCAATCATTGGATTCAGGCTTGTCCGTACACAAAGTTAGCACATTCACCACTCTCTGTAAACCATTCCAACCAGGCGCCATTTTACAGACGCTCATAATGCTGAGCAATGTCTATAATTGCAAGAACAACTTGTTCTGTAATATTAAAAACAGCGTGAATATTGATGTCAGCATAATTTGCTGTTATGTTCCAAACAAACTGTTTTAATGTACACACGTACACATACGCACACTTTTCACATTGCACACATACATGCATGTCCACACAACAATGTGCGCGTGCGCTTCGACTTTAAAGTGCCACAGAGCTGGGCGAGATGGCATGCAAAGATGCATTTCATCCTCATTTCTAATTTTATCAGCGCTCAAAGAACTCTCTGATGTTTCGATGAGGATCTGAGTCATATTCATTATGGCATCCGAAGACTCTTAAACTCTACACAAAAAGCATTTTGGGTTAAGGCTAAGAAGGCATCATCGTTTGGAAATAGACTGTCGAAGCTGTACCCCTGACAGACTTAAACTTTATTTTACCAGCTTCATTTACTTGAGGAGAAAAGATTATTATATATTGCCTTTTTTTGTCCATTTGATTCCGTCGAAAGGAACGGTAAGTGTCTCCTTTTTCATCCACAGTTAATATTTATGGAGTTTTAGTTCTTTAAGTTTACCGTTCCTTTGTTTGTTTGATTGATTTTGTATTTCTGCGTTCTAATAACAAGTACAAGCACAAATACAAAGTATTACATACATAGCAAATAATTTATAATAATATTATACAACAACCATAATACAAATTATACAAACAAGTTTAACGGATATGTATATATTTTTCATTGAACTAAAGAGGTACATTTTAGAACGCAGGAGACCGCCATCGTGAGCGGTTAGGCTGGAAATGGATGGTGGCCTCATTATACAAAACAATATAGCAACAAAGCTCTCTTGGTAAAACCTAGTGATCAATCAGTTTGTGCAGTGCAAATGCAGGTGCGGGTGCCATAGACGGCAGTTGAGTAGAACGAATAATAAATCAGGTTTTCAGACAAAGTTATTATACTAATTTAATTAAGAGCGTTCGGCACATGATTATGAATGATTGTATTATTTTTCGTCTAAGTGCAGCTTACAAGGAATAGAGGGTTGAACAAGATTTTATGTTGTCGAAAAAATTCTTCCAAATACCCGAACCACAATGTCTATTGGATTTAAGCGGTATTAATAATTTGGGGTTAGTTAGTGGAAATGTATAGATATGCGAGTGGGATAGGAATGAACAGAACTATTGAAACTAAACAGGTTATCAAAGGATGGTGGAAGTTGGTTATTAATATACTTTAACATAATAGTATTCAAATCAACTCATTTTAGTGCTCTAAGTTTAAAGAATAAGGGGTCAGTGTGAGCCACAAAATGTGATCTTGTACAAATACGGATAGCTCCTTTTTTGTAATTTAAAAATTGAATTGATTTTAGTCGAACCGCAATTAGCCCATACTATGTTGAAAATTGTTATGTATGGAAGTACTAGCGTGTTATACATGTATAATAAGAATAAGGCTGCATGTGGTAGAAGAAATTTAAACCTGAAGATTATCCCAATGCTTTTGGAAATGCTCATTGTAACATGGTGTAGATGCTCATTCCATGTCAAAGCTTAATCTATAATTGCACCCCAAAACTTGGACTTAGTCTTCCTCTCCATTGTCATATCATCAATCTTAGTATAATACTGGTGGGTCCCTTTTATGAGAATGGTGTTTAGAATACATGAAATGAGTCTTTTTTTAATATATTGAGAGAAAGCTTATTGGAGTTTTACCAGTTTGATACTTTATCAGTTTCATGATTTAAGATATATATTTTAAAGAGATAAGGTCTTTGTCAGAACAAAAGATATTCTGCGTCAGCAAACAGTACAAAAGAAATAAGGGAGGATGTATTGATAATGTCGTCGACATAGAGAAGAAATAATAGAGGGCCCAAAATGTAGCATTGAGGGACATCACATTTGACTAATAGGGAAACAGAAATGTTGTCCATTGAATGTAACATATTGTCTTCTGTTTGTTAAATAATCTTTAAACAATTAGAGTGATTTGCCCCGAATCCCGTAGTGACTGAGCTGGAAAGTAGATAGCGTGATTGAGCGTATCAAATGCTTTTAATACTCAGGTTACATAATATACCAATAACATGTTCTTTGTTAGCTCTGGCATTTGCAAATTTGAATTAATGCTAGGTCAGTTGAGTAAATTTTCCTGAAACCATGATTTGAATTAAGTATGTTGTGTTTGTTGATAAATAAGCCTAGTATAAACATTATTTTCTAAGAATTTTGATGAACTTGGAAGTAAAGAAATGGGGCGATAATGGTTAATTTCTTGGGATCATCTTTTTTTAAAATTGGATTGACTTTAGCTGTTTTAAATAAATCAGGAAATACACCTTGTGATAACGAGGGATTCAATATGTGAGTTAAAGGCATAGCAAGTGGGTGAATTGTTGCATTCAGGAGAGACATACTTGTTATATCGCAACCATAAGATGTTGAGCTGTTAAGAGATCGGATAACGTTAAAGGTGAAATTCAAAGAAAATCACAAATATGTCAACTAATGTATCACTAAAAACTGGTAAGGTAACAGATGGCCATCGTACAAGTTTTAGGTCATCTACATATCGGGTGATTTATAAAAATACAAATACAACCACCTCCAAACCAGATGGGATATACGAGAGATTCGCCTGAAAATTAACGATGTTTTAATGACGTCACTATATGGACCAATACTGCCCGGGCAGACGACATCCCATAAAGAATAAACATAATTGCAAAGCAATTATTTGTCAAATTAGAATGGGTTTAGTGTATATAAATGTAATGGCATTTCAAACCATTTAAAAGGGGATATGACCTGATTCTGATAACTAAAATCTTTTGCTTGCAAATACACAGGATAGGGGTTAAATAACAATCAAAGAAACCAGACTTTCAAATTGAAAAAGCCCCGGAATGATATTAAGGACGGCATTTGTTCCCTCTTAAAACGCCGAACATCCCGCGGTGTGTGCAGCTGAATATACAATGGCGTCTTATATTGTTTACAAGCGACAGATTCCTTTATTTTGGTATCGCTGCATTTTTCATCTAAATAAAAACATGCGCGGGGTTTGGAGTGAGGCAATATATTATACATTTAGCCTGACGGTAGTTAAGTAAGAGAAAGAACTCAAGAGAAGATGAAAACACAGGCACTGGAAATGTGTGAGATGTCATGGGACAAATCATGTCCATACTGTGATCTCACACATCTCAACAGCGTTCGGAGAGCTCTCCAGGTGCTATGCCTGGGCTGTATTTAAGCGTTTTGTAATTTATAATAATCATTACTTCGAATGTTTCCAAGCATTGAATTTTGATAACCTTGTCGAATCAAAGTTTCAACTTTGCAATAATCCCAATAAAGCTAGTTTTTAAAATCAATGAATATCTACTTTAATAATTTCATTGGGGCTTGTTGGGTTTCAGAAGAAAGACTCTTGATTTTGTTCTAAGAAATGAGCATTAGGGCAGTTAATTTTGTTGGCGAGTTCGGGTCCGATATTCGTCAACAAATTATCAAATGAGCTTGCATAAAGATTATGATTATGTATTTAAGTACCATTTAGGACCTTTCAAGACACCAATAAGACACTTTAAAGCACATTGTCATTTAAGTTACATAGCATTAGCAACACCTATGAAAATTTTGTAGCATTTGCTCCACCGTTTTGCAGGCATCCGTAACACGTATGCCTTTCATTTTTTTAGAATGGTTATTTTATGGCTACTTTGTATTTGTATTATTGTTGGGATATGATGCAAACTTTGTGTAGATATATTGTTATCAAGTTAGTCAGATTTCAATTTCGAAGGAAATTGATTTTAGAATACTTCAACCAATTGGTCACTTTGGTTGCAAATGCTACTGTAATTACTTCCAAAACAAAGCAATACAAGATGATTTTATATAAACCTATAATTTCAAGGTAGAATGTTACACATTTTAACCATAATGAAAATATACTCTTTGCCAACTCATTTCCTCCGGAAACTATCTCCCAAATACCCTCAGCACATTCATGGATGAAATTGTGATTTAATTTTTACATGGCTAAAGAATTCCCATTTCAAATTTGTAAAGGAATGCATAAATGCTACGGACGCCTGCAAAACGACAGAGGAAATGCTACACAATCTTCATAAGTCTCTCATAAATTCATCTTTGGTTAGACGGACAGATTCTTTACCAACTGAGCTAACTTGCTTCCTCATCAAGCTAGTTAAGTGTGAAGCTAAAAACGTGTACTTTTTTAACAAATAATAATATCAATACTAATAAAAGCTACATTTATAATACGCACATACCATCCCAAAGAATGCGCAAGCCGCCTACAAATTAGTAAATACGCTGCTGCCCTAAGGTGCTACAGAGCATGCAAGGAATAAATTCCTATATATTTAGGAGGAGAGTAGCAAATGTAGATGTAAATGTAGCTGTAGAAATACGCTTAGAGGGCGAAAATTACGCATATCTTATCTTCGGCACTATAAACCGTGAAATGTTACTTCTAAATATAAAATATCATTATGGATTTTGAGATAAGGCCTCGGTGTTCCACAAGATAGCCTGCTTGGGCCAATGTTGTTCATAATTTACATCAAGGATTTGTATATATCTTTCAAATTGTTATCTATCTTTCTTTTCATAGCCGCTGGCCTTAAATTTTGTTGAATACCTTACAGAATTTAAAGAAGTATCACAGTCGGTAAAAGCTAACGAAGTATCTCCTAACTTATCAAAAACCAAATTTATGATATTAAGCCACTCAATAGGGACCTTACCAGGCCAAATAACTTCATACAAATCTCACGTTTGTTTGTTTGTTTGTTTTTATTTCCGTATAAAATCATCACAACATACAAATACATACATAAATGAGATATACGGCGGATAGCCCATTTCAGGCGTATTAACAAAATACGCCTGTTCTTCCATTTGGTCCGGATAAAAAAACTGTTACATAAAAATCAGATATTTTATACAATCATGGGGAAATTAGATTTATATAAATTCAATGTAAACATTACATTAAACAAAACATAAACGATATAACTGAACATGTATAATATATTTTCGAGTCTAATAAATTCAATTTACATTTATAATTCAAATTCAGTGGATTTTATAAGGGATACAGAAACGCACGAACCCTGAACAAATAAAGTAAAAGGAAAGAGAGGTAAACAGATTATTGAGCACATTTCTAAGATATTGTGAAAAAAATTGTCAGTTTGGATTTGAAATTTTGAATCGTACAAGCAATACGGGTATTAGCTGGTAATTTGTTGTACAATGAAGTTCCTCTGTAATAAAATGTTCTTTTACAATTATTGGTTTTCGGTCTAGGGAGACTTAGATTACCTATAGAACGGAAAAAATACCTGTCTGTTTTTATTGGTATGGGACGTTTAATATATTCAGGAATAAGATTATTTAAAATTGTGTACATCATAATATATATATGTTCTTCTTGGCGGACACTTAGTAATTTCCAATTTAAAACTTCATGGATATGAGAAGTGGAAATATGAGAGTATGGATTGATTTTCAATATGATTCTTCCTGCCCTGTTCTGAAGTTTTTGCAACATATCTAGATATTTTTAGGTCGGTGTGATTAATAAAGTTAAATATTACCTTTACTCTCCCATCTTTCTTATGTTTTACCCAAGTCTCATTTTACCTCATTCCATCCTTGTTTGGGTAACACTCATCAGTCACTTTTAGACAAACTATTATTGCTTCAAAAGAAATCATTAAGAATGTTGTTCGCTCGGTCAAGTTATGTTCCGCTGCAATATCAAAAATTTGATGAGATATTTCATGAAAAAAAAAAATCATAACCACGCCACAAGGGGTTTCAATGAATTTCATTTATCGTTAACGAGAACTATTCTAGCCCAAAATACTGTTGTTTTCACCGGCCCGAAATTTTGGAATACCCTTGATGATACAATTGCAAGTACACCAAACCTTCCTTCCTATAAATCCAAGCGCAAACGATTCCCATTATCATCATAAAAGCCTAATCATATCTCTTTTCTTATGAAATATACCACAGCTAACATTAATTTTTATTTACATTATGGTACTGAGTTAATTTTATACAAATAATACACAGCAGTGAGAGCATTAGTAAGAATCACCCACACAAGGTACATTTAGAACAGTCTTACCCGCCCGAGGCGGTAGCCGAGGGTGTTTGGACTGTTTTGAAGGTACCGAGTGTGGGTAATTTTACTAATACCCGAACAAAATGATGTGTATTATTTGTTTTATAAGATTATATTTTATTTGTTTCATAAAATTATGTTTTATAACATGATTTTACTAATGACCGGTCATTATCAAAATTACGCGTTAGGCAAAATAAATGCCTGGTCACGTGTACGCTATCAACCAATCATTTGATTAGGATCGACGTCATGATCTTATAATATGAACTAACCATGGAGCTTTCATCCCTTGTGTTCTTTTGTTCTCTCTATTGTCACTTCTCTCCCTAGTCGTTGAATGCGCCTTTGCCCTTTTCCTATTCTTTGTTTTTGTCTTTGCTCTTGTCCGTGTCGTTAATTGGTCCTTTTGTTTGTCCTTGTCTTGACTTCTCTTACTCCCGTTTGACATCATCGTGTTCAATTTTTTATGTATCTGCCTATGAAAATAAGCAACAAATTATACTTAACTTATATAATTATATTGAATCTTCGACCGCTCGACGGTGTTGGAGCATGGTCCTCTATCCCCACATCAAGCTCTACTGTTGTGTTTTATGAATATGAATGGCCATAAGTCTGAGCAGTGCATGTGTGTATTTTTGTTATCTCCTTTTTCTTTCTTTCTTCCACTTTTGGTTTTCTATGAGTAATCCACACAATACAAGCTCTGGTCTCTAGTAGGTTTCTTTTTTCCTTTAAAATTAAACTTTAAATTAATTAATGATTAAATTATGCGGATAATTATCAAATAAACCGTTAATTGCTTTGATTACTTATAGACGTACAAAAAAAAAATTAAGTTTCATTTTCTATGTTTTATTGCAAATGTTATTTTGTATCAATTTTATGTAAGCCTTTTTTCATTGAGTAAACTAATACATCTCACTCTGTGTGTAAAGTATTGTAATTCAATTAAAATTAAACTTTAAATTAATTAATGATTAAATTATGCGGATAATTATCAAATAAACCGTTAATTGCTTTGATTACTTATAGACGTACAATATTGTATAATAAAAATTAAGTTTCATTTTCTATGTTTTATTGCAAATGTTATTTTGTATCAATTTTATGTAAGCATTTTTTCATTGAGTAAACTAATACATCTCACTCTGTGTGTAAAGTATTGTAATTCAATTAATTGTTTTAAGCTTAAATGTTTATATTTTGAAGAGTAATTACATTTCATTACAGTTAAAAACATTTTTTTTTTTAAAGTAGCAAATCAGTTCGGCAATACAAGAAAACGATATGTTACCATTTTCTGCGTACATTATATGGTTTAAAGAAAGGCCAGTTGATCAATAAATGTCAACTACAAAGTGAATGGGGAGAAGGGGACCTAAAATGATCCCTGAGGGACACCATTTCTTGATTGTTATGTTCGAGCCATTTCCTACTTATATCTCCTTGTCTTCTTTTCTCTCACTATTTATATATTGTGATCTACCCTCCTCTCCCCTTTTCTCTCTTCGTCTCTTTTCTCTCTTTCTCTCTCTCTCTCTCTCTCTCTCTCTCTATTTGTCCTGCACTTATTCGACCCACTTTCTCTTTCGTTACATTATCAACTCTCCCGACTTTTCCTCTCCTCTCTCCCCGATTTTCCTGTACTTATTCAACAAACTTTCCCTTTTTGTCTACAATTTTAACTTTCCTTTCCTTTTCCTTATGTTAATGCTCCAACTTTACTTGCGTTTTTATTTTTAGCTACCATCATCCTTAGGCGCTTTTAGGTGTGCCTTGGAAACTATCTTTATTGTATAAAACGCGATACTATTAACCCCTCGTTGTACTTTTCATACATTAGCTAACAACGGCTAAAATGCCGATGAATGCTGAAAGGCAACATTTCCAGATAACATTTCAAATGCTATGAATGAATTGACTTTGTCTCAAGAAATGTATAGCTCTGGAATTTTCCGTACGTATTGCACTCAGAATAGCCATTCATCTCTTTACGAGTCAAGACTATTCCATTCAAAACTGATATATCCGCTTTGAAAACGCGCTCGAGTTTTCGAGCTAGAGTTGAAAAGAAATGAACTGACTCTTGAAATATTAACATTATTAATGGCATATTCCTCGAATCTAAGTGAAAGTTGCTTTTATTGCTTCCTGTCTGTGACCTACATTACGCATTGTTTTGAGAGCCAGAATAGCGTTACATCATATACTAAACACAGAGTAAACGTCCTTCGAGTTCTGAAGAAGTGTGCCTCGGAAACCATTTTTTGTGTTAAAAAACACAACATTATTTTTATATATTCTTTTACTGTTTTGTGCAATTTATCCTTATTATTATTATTATAGATTAGGATTGTAGAGGTATATTTTTATTCTCTTACTACCTTGAACTTTTCAGACATTAGCTAACAGCAGCTTAAAGGCCGGTAAATACAGTCAAGGCCACTTTTCCGGATAACATTTCTAATTCTATGAATGTATTGACTTTGTCTCTTGAAATGTATAGCTCTAGAATTTGTCGCCCGTATTGCACTCAGCAGGCCTGGCACTCAGAATGCCCATTCATCTCTTTATGAGTCTAGATTCCTATTCAAAACTGATATCCGCTTTAAAAACGCTCTAGATTTTTCGGCTTAAATTGAAAACTAAGTGAGAGATGCAAGTTTGTTCTTCTTATCAGTGGCGTACAGAACGCGCTTTTTTAAAAGCCAGAACGGCGTTAACACAGAGTTAATGCCCTTGTATTTAAAGCCTAGTTTGTACCTGTTTTTTTTAGGAAATGGTCTTGAACATGAATTGTATCCGCTAACGACCATGTGTTACACCTTTGAACATGAAGTATAGAAGTATAACACAACCGGCAGTGTGCGCCGGATTATTAATTTGAAGAATAGTTTTAAAGTACTTTCCAACTTTTCCAACAGTTTATACTTGTTATGAAAACAAAGTAGTTTTCAGTTCAAGTACTGATAAGCAACATTTGTATTTGTATTTCGTTTTAAATATTCGTTACTAACGCAGCACTTTGGAGAAGAACAAAACAATTTTCTTCTACGTATCTATTGATCAATATTGGATTTGGCGCCTTATAAATCATATGTATTATTATTATTATTATTATTGTCATATTTTGGAATATAAGATGTCATTGAAGTCAAAATAGCCTCAATTGTTTAAAATATTCCGTTCATGAGAAACTCTTATGACATCTAACAGGAAAGAAAACATTAATGGCACAATTTTCTTTTCCTGTCACATTTTAACGTCTTCTTTCTAAAATTTCTAAAGCTCGAAGAAGGTAATGAAATTAAGTACGCCCTGTCCTTGCAAAATCATGTCACACTTTCTTGCTTCAAGTATAGTAGTTTTATGGCCCGGAAACATTATCTAGTTTGATAATTGTCGTCTGCATTGGTTTTGTCATAGTGGTCTTGGGTTGCTTTTACCATCTATACTGAACCGCATCTCAATAAGGCCACATTAGTGTGAAAAGCATGCTATTTAAAAGGTGTCTAGGGAGAAAAAGAAGAAAGAAAAAGCAAAGAATGAATGAAAGAAAAAATGAAAATTCAGGATGGCAAGTATGCTTGCGACTTGAAATTATATAAGGGCGATGTCTTCTTCAGAAATATCATTGAATTGAATTGAATTGAATTGAATTTCTTTATTGTCATGCACAAAATAAAAGGAAGGCATAAAATTGTCTTACGGCTCACATTTGTATAAAATATAACAATGCATTAACATATCATAGACAAATAACTACAAATAACATAAATAACAAAACAATGTAATATAAGTTAACCTCTCTATTGAGAGCCAGGGGAATTATTTGACTATTTGTACTCCCCTGGCTCCCAACAGACAATACTAACTTAAATAAATTGCAGAAAATGTACATGACAACAATAAATGTCATATAACATATAAATAGAACAAGTCACAGCAAAGATCTAAAAATCAATTATTCATTAATTGTTAAAAATTCCAGATACAAACTGTTTATTTTGGGTAGCAGACATAAACTAAATTTACATCATACTGGATGGCAAAGAGGAAAGAAAAAAGAGAGAACGAGAGAGAGAAAGGGAGAAAGGGAAAGGGAAAGAGAGAGAGAGAAAGAGAGAGAATGTGTGGAAGAGAGGAACAGTTTAGTGTGAGATAAAGAGCCTGTAGTTATTTAAAGGGGAAGTCAATTCTGATATTAAATTGGTTTTAATAAAATCAAGAGTATGGGAGAAACAGATTAATGAGAACTTGAGCGACATATAAATAGAAGTAGGAAAGTTAATAATTTGTGAAGTTGTCATTTGTGAAACGCAAATTGGCAACACTGCGACATATCCGGCGAGCTCCTCTCCAATTTGCTCTGTTCAGAAAATTGTATGAATTTTAATTTTTTAAAGTTATTGATGACGGGATAGATTTTTGTCATACAGGAGTTGTATGAAAAAATGAATGTGTGATTGAAAATTTTCTTTAGAGAAAAAATAGATTTTAAACTTTTTTAGTAGAGAGCAATAAAGAGGGGAGCTCCCAAAATACGTCACAGAGATGTCTATTTTTGTTTGATTGATTGCATATTCAACAAATCATAACTTTGTTATTTGTAATCGTTTTTTGCTCAAACGTTGACTGACCTCTTTCTACCATATTCCTGCTTCTATTAAAACCAACTTAATATAAAGGTGGGCTTCCCAATTAATGAAACGGTGCAATTGAACATCTCATCTGAGGTCACGTATAACATTAGTATTCTTGTGATTTTGTTTGTACATTATCATGAGATGTCTTTTTTCCTCTTTAAATCTCTTACTTTTTATGAAATAAAAAAAATGCTTGACCGAAATCTTTTTTTTCTTCTCAAAAGACCCAATTACAGTGAATGTTCATGTCCAAGATGCGGGCTCCAAAGATATTAGGACCCTACATCCCTGTCCTTGCTTGCCTCTTGACATCCTCACTCACATTGGCATCGCCCTCGGTATCAACTTCGACCTCAGTACCAACTTCGACATCGACGTCCAGTGCGTCAACGGAGTCAATGACCATCTCAAAAATCCTGATCCATGTTGGCGGTTTCTTTCCGATCGAGGGCCATTCGGCCTTCGAGAGTTTACCCAGAACTGTCCAAACGGCCATTGACCACGTGAATGAGTTACCAGGAATCCTCGATGATTACGAACTACGCATGCGCTGGAATTGGACCATGGTAAGGCAATGCTTCGTTGTCATAGATAAAGGTTCGTTTTGAATGTGTAACAGTTGTTAATATGAATAAAGGTTTTTACATAATCAGGTTAGTTTCAAGAATAAAGAAGCAATATTTTGGTTAATACAATATTCAATTCGATTCAATTTTGATTTGATTTCCTATTGTTAGATATAATGATTATGACACCATTATCACACATTAATGCAACAATAAGTACACGATACAACCATGCCAAGTATATCTCTTTCCTCCCTCGATGAATACATAACTCAACTAATATTATAGTATAAACTTTACAATGACGCAGCTTTGTGTGGAAAAATAATGCTATGCTTTTGTTATGATTAAAAGGGAAATTCGGCCAACGCGCTCCATCTCCTACACGACTTCGTATCCACTGGTCCGCCTGTTCTGATGACGTGGGGACCGATGTTCTCTTCCGTAGCTACCGTGGTCAACGAAATTACTCCAGAGTACAACATCGTTCAGGTAATATCACTGTGGACATGACGGACAAATAAAGAAGACAAAATATACAGTTCCTCATTCTACCGTCAACAATTGCTGTGGTAGACAAAGGAACATCCCTTCACTGCTATTATGTAAAAATGTGTAGAATAGGTGTCACATGCATATTCACCTGTTCTACACATGTTGTACATACTAGTAGGGTGATCACACTGCCTGTGCACACAGTCTGCCCCGCCAACACACACACACACACACATACAACAGCAGTCAGTTGGTAGAAGTAGCAATTTTTGTAAATTTATTTAAACAAAACTAAACAATATTTTTGAATTTTTATTTCACATATATTTCAAGCATACCTTGAACTACAATTCTGTGTAGTTTCATTGTTATAGGCATGTGGGAAATATGTTAAAATATTTAATTAAAATATTGTCTTTTCAGCCATGTGTGACATGGCCCGCTGATCGCCCATTGACTTGCACTGTTGTTATTCTGCGTGCTGAAAATGCACCTCAATGTATAAAACTCCCCTACAAATATGCAATATCCTCATGTGTTTCACTCATTGAATCAATTCAAACTTGTTTTTACTCTGTAATTCAGTCTCTGTGGAATGGTATGGCCTGTTGAAGTGGAATGTAATGGCCTGTTGAATGGTTTCTCGGAAAAACGTCATAAATCCTCTAATCTGACATCTTTTAGAAAGAAAAATATACTGTGATTGTAGCTGAAAGTCTGCAAATTTTCATTATATGATCGGTTTTTCTGAATAATGTGTGAAACACATGAGGAAATAGCTCTAACGGTGATCCAAGTAATTTCCGTCGCCATATTTCATTGGCATTGCAAAAATATTTGGAATCTAAGGTTAATATTTGGTGTAAATATGATATATGAATATATGATTTCAAAAATGCCAAAAATATGAACAGTTTGACTTTCCTAATTTGCATAATGAGTGCGCGAATATATAATTAGCTGAAATGACCTAATTTGCATATTTGATGAATATTCATGATTTTTTTTTTTCTTCAAATAAAATATATTTCCATACCTGTCTGATATACACAGGTTTCACTGATGTATCATGTTCGGTTTTGATTTGATTACATATGCGCATATTAATTAGGCGGACTTAGTTATTTTCAAAACTTTTTCATATCTGCAGATTCGCAAAAATGGCAAAAGTGACTTATTTTGTTGGCTTCTGTTTCCAAAACGGTAATAGATATATGAGTTTTCTTTTTGGTATTTTTTACCACAAAGATGATATTCTAGTGTCAGATAATTTAATTTATTATTTGTGTCCAAGAAAGTGATGAATTAAGTTGCCAACTTTGTCGAATTTTGCCATTTTTGCCAATTTGACCATTTCTGGCAGGTTTTTCGGTAATTTTGCGATTAAAAAAAAATGGTATAAAATCACAACGCATTGACCGATTTCAATTCTGTTTTTTGTTTTTTGAAGCTTTCATGAAGCTTGATTATTTGCAATCATCAAATAACATGTGTTTGTTGTACTTATTTTTGGTGTGCTATACCTAATAATAGCAATGAAGGGATGTTCCTTTGTCTACCACATAAATTGTTGAGGGTAGAATGAGAAACTGTATATTTTGTCCTCTTCCTTTGTCAGTCATGTTCCTAGTGTATAGAGCCGAAAATATTTGTTTGTTTTGTTCACTTGTCATCTCGTCGCCTTTGATGGATTGCATGCACTCGCCAGCCTGGAGGCGATTCGCTCAACCGAATTTCTATTGGGGGAGGGAGAAAGGATGGCTTCATAATTATGCAGTCAAGTTATTTGACACGATTCCAATAAGGAAGTAGACAAATAAGAAACTAAGCAAACAACCATACCAACAGACACAACGAAAAAGGGGAAAAACAGAAAGAAACCACCCCCTAATTTCTTTTTGTAAATACAAGTATAGAAAAGGAAATGTGTAAAGGAAAAATCTATATAAAAGAGCACAATACTTGAAGTGTTTTTAAAGTCACCATAACTATGATATATATTGTTCAATTTTGCTGATTTGCCGTCGGAAAATCTAAATCGGAGTGTGACAGCCCACGCCTTTTCATCCTACACTCTTTCTTGTCACAAGTATAACAAAAAAAAAATATGTACAATCCTAAAGTATCATCTTTTTGAGCTCTCGATCGATAACTGTCATCGATTTCCCGTTCAAGCTAAGAACTTTACGACATCAGGTCATTGAATCTCTTCTGATTATAATGTAATCAAATTTAAAAGATGATAAAGCGGATCCTAATTGGTTGAGAGCGTACACGTGATCGGGCATTTATTTTGCCTAACACGTAATTTTGCTTATGACCGGTAATTAGAAAATTCTAATGACGGGTTATTAGTAAAATCATGTTATAAAACAAATAAAACATCATCTTATGAAACAAATACCACACATCATTTTGTTTGGGCATTTGTAAAATTACTCACACTCGGTACTTTCAAACAGTCCAAACACCATCGGATATCGCCCCGGGCGTGATAGACTATTCCAAAGGTACCTTGTGTGGGTAATACTTACTACTGGTGTGTATTATTTGTATACTAGTGAATCGATCAACGCCGATTTGAATAAGTGGGAATTTCAATTTGTCATGTTGGCACCCTAGGTGGTGATTGCAAGCTCCAGCACCCTAAATGACCGCTTCCGCTACCCCCTCACCGTCAAGATCTCAGTGGATGAAGACCTCCTCAACCCGTCCAGAGCAGCTTTTATTAAGGAGATGGGATGGAGTCGAGTAGCCATCATCTTCGAGGACACAGACTACTTCAGAGAGGTAAGCCAATGCATGTCTTTTGGCAAGACATTGATCTACATCTGCCACACTTTACCCAGGTGATGTAAATGGGTACCTGGCAGGAATTAATTCCTTGAAATGCTAGAGTGCCGTAATGGCAGCATAGCTAAAGCCGGGGTAATAATCTCAAAGTTTGGAAGCGCGTAGAGACTTAATCGTAATTCGGGCTATATAAAAGCTGAGTATTATTATTATTACATGGGGAAGGGCAGAGTAGCCTTTTTATGTTTTATACATGCATAATTTGGAGAATGATAGTATTTTATTATTTGAACATTAAAGGGATAGTTGAGTTCTGTTTTCAGACTGCAAATGCCTTAAAAGTGCATGGTTATTGCTTTTATTCTTATCTATGACATTTCTACTAGTGCCCTTTTAGAACCTAACATTGCTATGAAGGTAATTTTAGACCCCAAAATGTGTGAAATTTGGCCAATACGAGCATACCTATTCAGCTCCACTTTAAAAAAAAACCGGTGACCGTCAATTAATTATTTAATTAAAAATAAAAAATCATGGGCCGTCTGGTTGTGCGTAATATAAGCAACACGAATATGCCAACAAAAAACCAACATCGGCATTGGCTGAAATACGACGTAAAAGGCGTTATTTCGTTTTTATCAACGGTTTTTTCAAATTTGTAAAAATATCTAACATTTGTGGTGGTACACAAGTATTAGAAATCGTAATATTTCAGCCGTCTCTGAACCGATTTTGATCAAACAAAGATGATTTTGTTATTTTAAATATTATGTTCTTTCAAATTTGACACTCAGTTTTTCATTATCTCACAAACGAATTATTTTGTGTAGCGCCCTCTGCAACAGAGCTCAACTATCCCTTTAAGTTCATGAAAATATTACTAGAATCCCAATGTCATGATAGTGTTCGAACAAGTCCCGTCTGCATTATTTTGTATTTATTTGTATATTATTTATATATAACCTTTAGCGAAAGATTTTTAATTTGTGAACATTACGTTCATGACAAAATCACTAGAGCCCCAAAGACATGATAGTGTTTGGACATGTCCAGACTGCATTATGCTTTCGTTGTTTCTTTTGATGGGGGTCATAGAACTCGAAGAAGCTGACGCTACTACTTCGTCAAGTCGACGTCACTGTTCTCGCTACTGAAGCCGTGAGCGACATCAACAGTGCAGAAGCTCAGCTAGAAAGTCTAAAGGTACGTGTCGATCTTATGGTAACACTAGGTGGATGCGGGCGGTGGGTTGGCGACAGCTGTCAGGATTTTAAGATTAAGTCGCATTTACACGATCACAAAGTCTTTTGAATAATCAATTTCAGGTGATGTCAGCTACCTTGACCATTACCTTTTACATTCCTCTCGACTCGATTTTTTTAATCTCTGTTTTTGCGATCGTGTAAATATTTTTTGTTTACACTTTTGAAATTCTTCATTACGTTTGTTTAATGTAGCTCCTCAGTGATTAGCACGAGTCAGAGGTCAAGTGTGTTTACTCATGCGTAACTTATCTCTATGACAAAGGACATCCTCTGTCCCCCCCCCCCCCAAAAAAAAAAAAACAAAAAAAAAAAAAAACGGTAGTCTCCGTTTAGTGTATAGTGATCCCCAATAACCCTATACTATTATTTCTATTATACGAGTGTTGTAGTCAAGTGGTTAACACTTACCTGGAGTTAGGCCAAGGTATGGCGGTAACATCCTTTGGCAAGGCATCAATTTAGTTATGCCACCCTCGACACAGGTGCAGTTAATGGATACCTTAAGGGATTATTCCTTGAGATGCACTGTGCACCGATAATGGCTGCCTAGGCTACAGCCCCAAATGAACCATATGCCACTTTGGTAACACATAGAAACCCTTTCATAATGTGATGTATTTTTTATTAGAGAAACGAAATATTGTTATAATGGTAATCATTGGGCTTACTAAATCGCCCGGTTGTTGTCGGGGTTGGGTGGTCATTCATGTAGTCCAGTACCCGTCACGTTCTGATAAAATCTGATTTATTTTATGGATGTTTTCTTGGACAGCGACACGATGCTCGAGTTATATTCGCTGGATTTCAACCCGATCGGGCCCTCATTTTTTTCTGCAAGGTATCCATTAAACTTTCGAAATTCTTCATTAAAACCAGGATGACGTTTTCCATTAATGTATTGGTATTTATCCACAACATGTACAGTGAACTAAACGCAAGAAAAGTATATACGTGTACTAATAATTTCACTAGAAATCTATGTGTTTAGTTGTGCGATTTACTTTGTTTAGGATGTCTGTATTTGTTGTTATTCTTCTGAAAGGATGTGCGAGTAAGAAGTTCCGTTTCAGTGGCAGGTAAAGAATAAATGATAAATATAGGAATAATAAAATGAATAGAACGAACTGAAATATGTTGCAATGTTCGTTTAAAACGTAAAGGCCCTACCTCTAAAGATTATTAGACCACATATTTGCAACACTGTTAAGTTTTACCTTAAGATTTTTTTATTTTTGTTTAGGCCGCTATCCTTGTCAAGCATCGCTTATGATTGCGGTCTCCTGCACTTTTCTAACAGATAGTTCGGATAATACTTTAAATTTATGATAATATGTCATTGAAATTATTAAGTTTCGTTATTATATAAACATATAAAATGTAAAAAAAATATTTGGACATGAAGAAATTATTATTTGAATATGTTGTATTATACCTTACATTTATATGCTCTTTACCATTCAGTTATATTATATTTGGGAAAAATGCAGAAATAAAATCAAAATAAAATCAAAATAAAATCATCTACACAATTATCAGCGACCTTTAAAAAAAAATAAAAGTGCACTAAATCTAAACTCGTGACACCCATGCAGATATTTCGGCAAGGTCTATACGGCTCAAAGTTCATCTGGATCATACCCGGATGGTTTCCGGACGGATGGTGGAGAAATCCTGACCCGGAAGTGGTTCCATGCACTTCCGAGGAGATGGAAAGGGTGCTGCAATATCACATTGGGTTCGATGGAGATCAGTTTGTATCCGATGTCGAGGAGATCAGCTTTAATGGCGTCGTAAGTCGGAATTAGTAAAAGGGTGGGGGTGAGAAGGAGAAAGAGGGAACATACATTCTAAACTGGAGTATAACAAGGAACATATGCCTCTTTTTTTTAAGAGAAAACGATTTGAAGAGGGGAAAGCTAAAGGTAATAATAATAAGAAGAAGAGTTAAAGCGAAAGATTGCAAGAGTATCAAAATACAGTTCATGACAATACGATTAACAGAATACCAATGATGTAGTTTATAATGGTTATGAAAGAAAAGAAGGAAAGGAGACAAGGTTAGCGGTAAGGCAGGTGGAGAACAATAACAAGAAGGCAAGAAGGAGCAGGGAATCTCATCAGACGTCAATAAAACAGAAAAATATAGAATGAAATGTTGCATTTGTATTCCTAAATAATTCAAAGCACTAATAATATGTTTGAACACGTTTTTAAAATTAGAAACCGCTACCTCGTCACCTGGAATACTTACGCGCTTTGCATGAAATGGTCGACAATTCCCGTGACGTCTATGCCTATGACAACCTCATCACCATGGCACTTATACTAAACTCATCAATAGCTGATGTGGAACAACTGCCTGGTTACAGTGATGGAGATACGGCGAGACCCAAAAGACTGGAGGATTTTACCTACGGTGACAAAGATATGGCGGAAGTCTTCTTAAAGCATGCGGGGAAAATATCGTTCGTTGGCCTAACGGTGATAATATAAATTTCTGAATCAAGCTAGATTGGCCTCTATCAAGTTTATGACACATTGTCTTCGTCATTTTTTTCAGGCTTGAGGTCAGCTCTGATTTTGATCGAATTTTGTTTCATTGGTAACTTGATCTTTTTTCTTTCTTTTTGGACGAATTTGATACGATAGGGGCTTTTGTGGTTTTGTCATCATCTGTGTCATTATCATGTTTTCTATCGACATGTCATTGTTTCATAAACATTTTCATATCAATTATTAAAGCAATGTTTCTCCTTCTATTATTCATTATCAAATTAATTTTATATTACAATATGATTTCAAATAATGAAAGTACATATGTATTCATAAAAGAACCGATATGTGTGCCTGGTGTAAAAACACAGATAAGTAATTACAATTGTAAATAATATCCCTGATGTGTTTGGTTTATTTACCAGGACAAGGTAGAGTTCGGGGGAGAGGGCATCAGGAACGCACCAGTATATGTCGAGCAGTTCATTGGTAAGCGACAACCCAATTGTTAAAGTTTTAGTCACCTTTTCTGACATTTCTATCTTATCTTACCTTTCAACATTGTTTGAAGAACTGGGACACTGCAATGACTTATAAATTAGCCATTCGTAATTTGTCTGATATTTGCTAACGATGGTTATCATTACTGTTCTTCTTCTTCTTCCTCCTCCTCCTCCTCCTCCTCTTCTTCTTCTTCTTCTTCTTCTTGTTCTCCTATTAGTATCGTTGGTGATGTTACTATTATTGTCATCGTCATCATCGTTGTTGTTGTTGTTGTTATTAGTGTTAATATTATTATTATTATTATTATTATTATTATTATTATCATTATTGTTCATATTATTATTATTATTATTATTGTTAATATTATTATAATTATTACTATTATTATAATTATTACATTTATTGCTATAAATTATTTGTCATTGTCATTGTTTATCTTCATAATTGTTATACTTATATCCTAACAGGGTCGACTGCGTTAAGAATCATGGATTATACGGATAAAGATGGATTGTTCCATGTGGTGGAGAATAGATCAATCAGATGGGCAGGTAATGTCAATAGGGTGGGAATGAGAAATGAATAAATGTGATTATAACATATGGAAAAGTTTCAGGCCAAAACTCCACTAAAGTGGATCTGTGCGTTTCTTTCTTTGCTCAGCGCGCACAGGTACATCTCATGAATAATTCATGACCCTACCCACACAGCCACGCAAAGACGAGTCACGGCGTGATATGACGTCGTAACTCTCTATGCTAATGAGCTCGGAGTGTCGCTAAATGTGATTCGATGGAAAAGATTAATCTTCTTACTTTTTCAAGGTTTCCGACGAATTTTCTTGACCAATCAGCTTGATTTTGATATATGACAGAGAGGGATAAATTCCGCACTGGAAAGTGAAAACGCTGTATATGTAATGGTTTATTTATTCAAAATCACATTTATTCAAAATCACACAGCAGACGAAAGACCTGATGCATGGCTGATCTTCAACTAAACGGAGTTAAGTCTTTTGTCAACTCTGTTTGTTGCTACGACAAGTAGCCAGTGAAAACGAGCTCGTCTGATCAAATTATGGAAATGCAAGCCTTACTTTAAACAAACAAAACTTTGTTATTCCTGGCTCATTTTTCCTGATTGAGGTGTCATTTGAAAGGGCAGAAATTGAACTTTCTAGAAATGTGATTTTCTATTTAAAATTCAGATACCGCCCGCCAAATGACTTTTTGGTTTCCTCTCTTCAAATTGATTTTAATCACTCATGCGTGAGATATGAATCTTTATGAGTTGCATCAAATGAAAGAGGAGGATCTAAGCTTTTTAAATATGTGTCATTTGTTAACTATAATTGTGATTAAGTTATGATAAAATATCGATAATTCTTGGTTTCGTTTTTTCTGGGACTCACTGTATATAGAGTCCACAAATATGTACAAATAGGTTATTATTTACATTTAAAACATCATCTATATATTATTTAGAATCTTGGATGCGAGGCATTAGGCAATAAAAAAGCAAAGGCAGATGTGTATATCATAATCTGTTGATGAAGTGGGAGAGCGAGAGAGAGAGAGACAGGGAGAGGAATAAGATAGAAAAGGTAGTATGTGAGAGAAGGAATAACAGAAGGAGAGAATGAGTAATATAGTAAAATAGAGAAAATGGAAGGAGGAGAAAGAAAAAGTCAGAATTCATCAATATCCAAATATAAGGTATGTGTAAACCGAACATCATCCCTAATAACTATATACATCGATAACAATATTCACCAATATCCACAATTTTGATATCATCAATGAATTTTTACAAAACAAATTCATCAAAGGCAATCATATGATTATTATTATCAGTCTTCTTAGACTATTCACGGGGTATTTAGTATGTCAATCAAGAAAGGGATGGGGCTTTTTCTGTACCTTTCTGTCCTACAGCGCATTTATTGATAGTGGGTTTTATTTAAAAGTGATCGGGAACCTTCATGTTGTCTCCTGAGGGGTAACCAGCTATTAAAGTGGCTAGATTTTGTGAGGGCCTGGGCAAATTTCTTACAAAGATGAACCCTTCTAACTTCAAGTTTCTCAAGACGTGTGTAGTCCAGCGCTTCATCGTAAGATGAATAAGCTGAACCCATGATCAAACGAAGGGCACGTTTTTGCACTCTCTCAATTTGACTAGTTTGGAAAAAAGTAAGACCTGGGTGCCAAACGGGGGTAGCATTCTCGACGAGGGGGCGAATGAAACCTATATAAATGGTCAACAAATCAAAGACTGGGAGCCGAAACGGAAGTAGGGCGCTTAACATATACATTCTCTTGTTTGCTTTCCGCACCATTTCCTGAACATGTTCTCCCCATGCGTAAGGTACTCCGTTGCTGGGATACAGAGTCTCAAACACGGGGTTATCAATTATGTTTCCTGCTTCGAATTGTGCAAGTACGTGCATTGCTATAGATGGGTTGGTGTCGAAATTCACTTGAAAATCTTTCTTTCGTGGCCTTTTCCGACGCAAATACTTAAAATTGTTTTCTCATATTCTGGAAAATACAAGAAAAAAATATAGACAATAGAATACCGTTCGCGCCAGCCTTGCATTTTGCAGCATTGCAAAGTTGCACCAATATCTTTGACAAAAGAACGGTTTTTGAAGCCTGTGCCCATTGGTTATATTACATGCGCGCGAGGATACGTTCGAGACTCGCCAAAAGACACCACTTTTCCATATGGAGACGAAAAGTTATAAAAAAAGGAGAAAACGGGATAAGAAAGAAAGACAAAAGCAAAGGAGGAGGTGATGGAGATAGATGGAAAATAAAGGGGAAAAACGGACTAGAAGGTAAAATTAATGATAAATTAATCGCTTGACAAGAAGAAAAATGAGGAGAAGAAGGTAAAGGAAAAGAAGAGGAAAAAGAAGAAGGTGGAGCAGGAGAAGAAGAAGAAGAAGAAGAAGAAGACAGGAAGCACGTGATGGAGTCGATTTGGGGAGATGGAGATAATTATGAAGAGTGATGTTGATAAATCACCAAAAAAATGGTCGGAGAAGAAGAAGAAGAAGAGGAAGAAGAAACAAGAGCAGAAAAGGAGACGAAGTAGGAGAATAAAAAGGAAGGGGAGATGAAGAAGAACAAGAAGAAAAAGAAGAAAAAAGGAAAAGGAAGAAAAGGGGCAGAAGAAGCAAAGAAAGAAGGATATGAAGCAAGTGCCGAAGTTGGCTGGGAGTTGTAAATATAGGACAACAATTATGATGAAGAAAATGATAAAGGAAGACGAAACTATGATAATCAATATACAAAGATAGAATGTTGCAAAAGAGAAGTTGATGATAAGGAGAAAGAGTATCCCCACATTAAGAATGTATAAGAAAGGGGGAATCACAATATCATGTATAATTCAATATTGTTGTACTTTACCCATAATAACTGTTTATCTTTGCAGATGGCAAGCGCCCTGTTGATGGCATCACATACCAACCCAGTGATGAGACAGTTTCTTCGACTGTTCAGATTATCGTATATTCGCTGTCTGGTGTGGGAATAGTTTTATCCCTCATCTTCTTCTCACTCAATGTTCATTACAGGGAGTACAGGTTTGCTCAAAGGAAATCTTACTTGTGTGCGGAAGCTTAAACATGCAGCGAGAAGGCGCCTTATTGACGGAAACAAGACGCCTTAACGAGTTTTGATAACTCGTCTTCTCGTATTAAACACGACGCCTTGACGAGTTAAACAAGCCGCCTTCTTGCCTTCTCGCCTTCTTGACTTCACCAGGAGGCCTTGACGAGTTTTGACAACTCGTTTTTCGTCTTAAACACGGCAACTTCACGAGTTAATCAAGCCGCCTTCTCGCCTTCTTGACTTAAATAAGATGCCTTGACGAGTTTTGACAACTCGTCAAGGCGTCTTAAATACGCGCCTTGACGAGTTAAACAAGCCGTCTTCTCGCTGCATGCTTTAGCTTCCGTGGGTACGCCTGTTTAGCATAATGCATTGATTTATCTTTAGCTTGTTTCCAACTTCTGCAACTAACCATTTACTGCCCACTATCAAGAATAATATAATTTCGGTATAATATAAAATTAATAACCTGGGCCTAAAACTCACATTTATTTCAGTATTTTGCCTGCCACAATAAATCCATCTCTGTCAAAATAGACATGATGGGTTTTTATCCGTATTATTAATTTGTGAACGCCCTTTTTAATCTGAAAATGTGATATATGAAACAATAAACTGAGACTGAGGTATCCAATTCAATTCAGAACGATCAAGATATCAAGTCCGATACTCAACAACCTGATCGTTATCGGTTGTCTGATGCTCTACGCAGCTATCATCATTCCTGGGCTTAACACATCGTCTTACAGTGAGCCAAACATCGTCGTTCTTTGTCACGTACGTATATGCACTCACCATCCTACTCCCCAACTAAAGTAAATCTTTTTTAACTGTATTGATGCCCCTGAAGCAATGCTCTTTTCGTCTTCATTATTCTTCTTCTCCTACATCGTATTTATTACAGTCATATTCATCATCACAACCATTATCCTCAGCATCCTCCTCATCGTCGTCGTCGTCGTCATCAACTCATCATCGTCACCATCATCATCATCATCATCACCCTTATGATTCTATCTCTTCTTTATTATTCATCAGGATCGGTTTCTAATTTGTTTTTCCCCATCTTTTCTCGTCCTTTCTTCTCTCTCTCTCTTCCCCCCCCACCCCCGCCCCCCCTCTTTCTTTCGCTCTCACCCATTCCCTTTAACAGATATATCTTATCTCTCCAATACAACAGTTTGGCAACTCTCGTATGACATATTCAAGAGTTACCAAGCTTTTGGTTATTTCCTTAGATTTATATATATATGATATGGCAGTTTTTAAATTCTTTTCGATTTT
>JAVYIG010005844.1:0-128823 GCA_035222895.1 Strongylocentrotus droebachiensis
TGTTTCGACTGACCACAGGCAAAGGATTTGTACGTCTCTATCACATCATGATCAATACTTAAGCGAAACCGCTGATGCCCCCCTAATGCCACCGATAAAAAAGTGCTCGTTTCTCACATTTGTCGAATATCTAGATGGATTGAGCTGGGTTGCTTCTGATAATGTCGACACAAGAAGAGGCCCAGCTCACCACTAGCTCAAGCGTGAGGGCTTAAAAGAGGGAGGGAGAGTGTACAAGACAGAGAGCAGGTGGCGTATCCAGTCTAAAATTGAGGCCGAGGACGATTTCTTTTTCTCGGAAGGGATCGGGGGCGGTTGCTTGGGTTTGTCAATTCCAATAATCAAATCGAGAAAAAAGGGAACGTAATCATGAAGAAGCTATCTACCTTTCAGACAATATTGATTCGCGAAACTCAATTGGGCAATTTATCGGACCAAATGGCTGCAATTACATTAAAATGAGCTACATTACTCCATGATGAGCAACAAAAGAAAGAAAGAAATGCAATCTTGAGCAAATCAGGGTTCTTTTTATGGATCAGCCATTAGTTACGATCGGGAGACATGCCTCCAGTTTCGGGCATTACATTATGCCAATATTACCCAGTAATGTTTCTTTAGGGGGAAATATAATGTGCACAGATCGACGTTGCATTAAAGAGAATGAAGTAAGTTAAGTGGAAGGGGGATTTTGTCAATGGCAACTTTATTGCTTTAAAATTGATCACTCCTTTATCTATCGCAATATAATGCCCTCATATGAAAAGAGAACATAAACTGCTACTTTATGTTTATAATCTAATTCTGGCAATATGAGATAATGTAGTTTATATTTGGCTCACTGTTCATCCCCCTCCCCATTAAAATGAAACAGATATGTAAAAAGTGCGTTTCATTTATGACACGGGTATATGAAATATTGATCTTTTTCTTGGATATCAATTGCTTTCTCCCTAGTTTTAGGGCATTTAGAGGTATATTAACTCTACGGTGAACCATCATAAAAACATGTTCATCGATAGCGTACTTGACCTGAATTATATATATTTTTGTTCAAAATGCTTGTGGCGCCAAAGTTGGCAACGCAACGTTTTATCATCAACCTTGGTCGTATACTTCCTACTCAATCATAATCATGGTAAAATTCGGGTAAGGCGATTATTAAATTTCATTCCACACTCAACGACACACTCATAATTAAATTGTCATATTTTGGAATGTCACTTACTTCATTCATAAGGTTGATGCAGTACTTATAAAAAAAAAAGTGTATAAAGCAATGTCACAATGTAATTACTAATAAAATTCTCATATTACGAACAAAACACAGAAGCGTGTACACATATAGACTATTACTCGATGTTACATTTCGTTCAGATTCATATTGATAAACAAAACGGTTAAATTGTATCCCATGTTCTATTCTATAGGTGGACGGATTGGGGTTAGTACATGACAAATAATTTCTTTATTTTGACTACTCGTTCCGCATTTGCTTTTGTTCCTAACATACGTTTACACGAACGATTTTCTATCATTCCAATTATTTTATGTATATGTATTTTATTGTAAATGTAATTGTTGTATGGTTTATATGGTTTATACATGTCTGATTTTCATCTTTGGAATAAATTAAATCAAATTGGATTGATCTGACAATTCAAAGCCATCACAGCTAACGACAGGTAGGATAACATTTTCTGATTACAAGGCCTCGAGAGCACTATAGGTACACACTTCTCCAAAGCAAAATATTGGAAAATATCGGCAAACGCCTCACGGGTAAGTTTCAAGAGGCCAAGTGGCGAGCTAAGAAAATATGAGTAAACAGAAAGCTTATAGGCTTTTATCATAAATCAGAAAAATGAACGTTTGTAAATGTCTAAGTTGGGATTTTTTCGGCAAAGATTGTCGACATATCCACATGGAATGTCACAAAATCATTACTCTACAAGTCTTTTGAAAATTGGAATAGATTATAATGCTAGATAATGTAGTGTTTCGTTAAACATCCTAATTTAAATTGCATTTCTATATTGCCTTTTGTGTCATACACCTATATCTGTATTCATAAACATTTCATTCATAAATAAGTGTTGGTTCTTAACAGTATATACATGTATTTGCTCTGACATTATTAACGAAAGTCATAACTTCAATAACATCGGTTATATGAATACGATAGCAACTACTCTCGCAAAATCAACTTTAGTAGCATCGTGCATCACTTTTTTTTAAATGTGAGAACATGAAGATGACGTATTACGTGATCCAAAAATGATATCTACGGGATGTAAAATAATTGATTTAAAAAAAAAAATGCAATCGTGTTTAAGTTAAAATAGAATTTGCTTTTTGCTTTCTTAACACGTCTGACAAATTTGTCGCGATTATCTGAAATGTATACAAAGGAAAACTCATGTTAGAGTCTCTGCTTCAGTTTGCATTTTTAATTGCCAGAACACCGTCCACTGATCTGTGTGACATGGCTTTTTCTCCCTGGTATCTTTACAAAGGAGTAATATACTGAACGCCAGAATGGCGCCTTCACGCGTTATCAAAGGTAATACAAACTTTTGGTATGGGGTCATGATTTCGGTTCAAATGAACATAGTGGAAGCATATGCGATCCTACAATATTCAATGATCGTTGTCGCGGTTTAAATCGAGTCTAAAGTGATGAAATTATGAATAATAAACTCTCTATGTTGTATAGCTCCCTCTCAAAATTGATATTACTTAAGCTTCAAAACAATGTTTCTTGACTAAAATCGACCAATTTTCTATTCCCATTTATAAATTATACATCAGAAATGCATATTCCGAGAATTCATTGTCGCAGCTACCATTGTCTGGCCGTAAAGGCGCAATTTGAAATTCATCGGGAGCACCGATACATTTAATTCTCGAAATCCTTAGCGTTTTAGAGCCCAATGTGTTCAAAGTTGCTTATTATAACACTAGGGTTTACAATGGTAATGCAAATTTTAAATTTCATAATCCAATCCTGTTGAAATATTACCCGAAAATTGTATCACCTTTATTACAAATAGTCACCCGAAAAAAATCACGACAACTGATAATTATGGACAAATCATATTTGGATCATGGAATGATTTCCCCTTAAAAAAATAAATAATAATTTGGTGACAAATCATATAGATATACATGTAAAGGCGTAAAATTTAATTGTGTGGCTAGCTGTGTCTCGCATGTGACGTCACGAATCTTGTCGCTTTACGGAGGACCGCTGAAGGCAGAAAATCTTGATCTCAAAATTAAACAATTTGAGAAATGACTACTGCGGGCCCCAAACATATTTTGAAAAGGGAAGTTGTTATATTTGATAAGTAAGGCTTCCACTTCGCAATGATATGAATTTTGCACCAATTCAAAACAATTTTGGTTCTTTGGGTGACTACTTAAACCACATTCAGGCTCGTAACAGTATTATGGTACATAACGCAAGTCTTGATCTCAGTACTGAGGGAAAGCAAACCTCCCTATTCCTCAGCTTTAATGGACCGAATTTTAAACAATACATATTCCGGTGTGTATTTCGATAATGGCCTGCATCATCGTCGTCTTCCTTAGCAACGCTTGCTGGAGGAGTTATAAAGACGTCTTTCATACCGAAGACCTATGAATGAATCGTATAAGATAACCTCAAGTATACATCTTCCTTTACTAAATGGGCCGCGAGGTCTATTAAAAAGTATATTGTGTATCGAATGCTACGTGGCATTTTGAAACGTTTTGTCAGTCAAAATGCCACATGCTATAAAATATGTGTATATACATTAAGTTTGTGTATATATTTTGTTTATCTAAATCGTATATATCAATGGTTTGATTACCGCTTGTAATATTTAGTTCATCTTCGCGATAGGCTGCATAGTCCTTTGAAAATTACCAGAAGAAATAAAGGAAGAAATAAAGCGATTTGTCTTTCAAATGATGAAAGAGATGGCCTTTCCAGTAAAAAGGGATCTGCCTCTGGACATATAACAGTAAAACTAATTTGTGATGATCATATCTTTCGCGACCAGAAATTATGTGAAAACAAATCATCAAATGTTGTAAGCTTAACAATAGCTTACAACAGGTGAATCAGAAGAATTTCTGAAAGTGACATTCAATGAAGGTTCTCATGTTTTATCAGCATCGAGACAAATATTTTGTCAGATGCAAAATGGAACGAGAAACACTACGTTACGTTTCAAAATACTATCGAGACACAATAATTTAATTTATCTTCACATATAGCGACCTTATCAAAGTCCCCGTAGACCATGAACTCTCATACGAATTTACTCATTACAAGTAACAAGTCCCTCTCTCTCTTTCTTTCTTTTTTATTTGATGTAATTCTGATCATCATGAAAGGCCGTTACAACCCATAACGATTGCTTCTAACCACATATCGAGCTAAGCAACCGCCAATCAAATCTGGATGAAATAGTGCATCTCAAGCTCGGATCGCATCATTGATTTGCGCCTGCCAGCTGAAACAATAATATACACTTTGTGGAACATGTTCCAAGGACAGGAATCTTCAGATCGCGTTAAAGGCTTCTCAAATCCAGTCATCATTTTGGATTATTGCCTTATCGAGTATGAACTGCATCTGCTGAGTTTCGCCCGTTTAAAGATGTCCTTATTTCGCATGCAAACGTAATTTCTTATCATTTAGATTGTGGGCAGTGGTACGAAACAGTTAATCCAAAGTAACTTTACACACCAAAAAAAAACGGAGTTCACTTCTCCTCCCCCTCCAAAAAAAGAATCATAAATAATCCTTCCCATTTGTTTTTCAAGTATTCAACTAAGATCATTTGATAATACAAACATAATTTCCTGTTGTAAATGTCTTAGGATATACTTTTAATAAGTGGAGCAGAACTTACTCAAAGACCTAAAGGACAGTTTATTGTGTTGTATTATAATTATTCATCACTAAGGTCTAAGGTAAAAAAAATATATATTATATTTGTCACTGGGAAACTAGAGTTTTATACATTCACCATCAATTAAAGAGAAATAAGTAATGAATTCCTAATGGTTTAAGAAAAAGTATGACATTTTGAAGTCATTAAACCAGCTGATAACGGGCCTACGATGTGAATATTACACGAGCTGTCAATAAAGGTCGGCATGTTAATTTCACTTTCACATTATACGAGGTGCTCAGAAAGCTCATATATTTATCAAACTGTAACATTTATCCGATTAAAGTTGAACAAGTGAAATAGTTTGAAATATTAAAACAAATATATACTGAGAAGGAGAGGGAAATAGAGAGAGTATCTCTCATAAATGAATATGGAAACTTTGTTCACTCTCTTGAAAAAGTGATTAAAAAGATACAGTGAAACATTAATCATACGAGCTTAATGAAATTGTCGATCCAGAATTTGACAAATGTATAATCATGTAAACAGAAAAATATTTAGTTTCTTACTTTTAATCAGATATGTAAACGGCCCACAAACACGCCTATATTAATTTTTTTGCGAGTTTCATCATGCTAATATTGTATATAATATATTTTTATACGAGTCGATCAGGTAGAATGAAGAGAGTATAAATAACGGAGAAAACCATGTCAACCGTGAAAGCGATTCGTATATTCATTATGCTGAAAATAGATTTTCTAAGCGGAGTAGTAATTTTGCTTTCTCGTTCTCTAGGTTTATTGGACGGCTATTTTAAATGTCAGATATGGTTAGGATGAATCAGCATTTACAAAATGAAATATGGAATTTATTAAGATCCGCCAATATACTTGCACCGTTTTTATCTCGTCTGTCTGTCTGTCGTCTGCACAAAACGCAATATTTCAAAAATGCACGTAGGGTGAGTTATGTAGGATAATTAAAAAATATATCTCATGAAGAAAGCGATGTCCCTTTATACAGTTATTCATCAATTAAAATGGAAAATAAAACTTGACGAATAAATTGAAAAAATAAGCTTCTTTTAAGTGACGAAAGAAATATAATTAAGGACGTAAAGTGCGACACATAATATTTAAAATTATGAATGACTTACATATGATATCATGGGTAGATTCCAGGCAGCAGCTACTTTAGCCTCCGTGGTACAAGTTAGTCCAGGACCTATGAAAGCAACAATTCCATCCCGCCATTGGTCCGACAGGGCGCGTATAGAGCCTTCCTCGTTACCGTACGTATCCAACCAGCGGAACTGGAGACGATATCCCGGCAGCATGTCCGGGTTATTGTTCACGTCCCGTACCGCTACGGTCATGGCGCCGCCGTTAAAGCGGACCAGACGGGCCACCTTGGTCTTGTCAGGGGCTAGAAATCCGAGAGTGATGATCTGGGTCTCATTCTGCGAGCTTGGGTCTATGTTGCTGACCTGGGCTTGGTTTAAACCTAGCAGGCAGAGGACCAGGATCGTTAGGTAGAACATGACTTCCATGGGTCTATCTTTTCGATGGTATTCACACATGCCTTATCTCCTGGAAATGCGCCGTCTCGCGAAGACGGCACACCTTAAACGTTTATGAATCTATTCCTGCGGTTCGTCCTGTCCAAACAAAATAACAACTTTTCTCAGCTTGGTTTTGCATAAAAACACTCCATCGTGTTTAACCTTTGCTTTAGAAACAGACAATCTGTCCAAATTGCCGATGATTATTTGCCTCTCAATAATACTAGTGTAATAGGGAAATTCAAAAGCAAACGAAACGACTATTTGCTTTTAATTGCCCATTAGAGGATTCAGACTAAATAATCGAAATCAGAAGAGTCCTGTCTCAATTTGCAGCTGAAAATCAAATATTTGAGCAAACAATTTTCTTGAAATCGTTCAACAGGCTGCGTTAGAGACAAATATCAATCATATATATAATTGATCTGACATATGTACAATGTCCATGTAATTAAAAAGGCAAACTGCACGAAATGATGTTCCGCTCATCATCTAGCAACCCAGGCATTTACACAGATTTGTAGACTCTGACGACTAGGAGCAAATCAATTTTGGGTAGAAGTGTAATTCCACTCGCTGTCAAAATAAATCACGAAATCCCTTCCGCGATGAAATTTAATTAACCAAGCATCATAGGCGAAGCACAAATATCGAGTTATCCCTCACATAAACATGTCGCAAATATCAAGAAATATCCTTCCTCTCTCGCTCGATAATGCTTCGAAAGGTTGTAGGAATCCTTTCTCCTTCGCAGCTTCACCCTCCTGTTCTCATATGGCTGATAAAAACTGAAAAAGTGGAAGCCAGGCGGAGAGTTGGGAAGTGGTTTTATTTTGATCCGTTATTCACGACAGTGGTACGAGAGACTGGTACGGATCGCACAGACCGCTTCGCTTTCAATCGGTGGAAGAGCGGGCATATTTCACTTTCTCTCCCACTCACGTACATGCTCGCTCCCTCGCGCACTCACTCATTCGCTCTCTCCATCTCTCTCCTGGCAATTACTTTCCTTTGCTCTGGTTGGTCGCTGTGATCATCGTTATGTCGCCCTCATGGTATAAGCTATTCGTTTTAGGATTGGCGGTGACAGTGCGACGACCTGTGTTGTGGGAGAGAGAATGAAGAGATGAAAATGAAAGAAAATAGTTCATGTAACTGCACCAATCACAACCTAATCGCATATTTTTTCGTTCATTCGTACATCCAATGTCAAGAAGAAGACAAAGAAGATATAATGACTTTTACAATACATGTCGGGTTCCTATTAATTTGTAATTCGCACAGAAAATTTATCTTAATATTACAGATCTTAACGTCGCCGGGGGAATGCTGTTTGAATAATTCACTGCAGTTTTAGAATTGTAGATTTGTGAAGTTGTGGGGGCTTTTTTCTAAGTAATAACTTTACAAGATGAAATCGCGATAGACAGCCAAGTTAGAACCTTTATGTCACAAAAAGCAAACATTGTCATAACTTTTTTACATGGTCGTGGCTCACTAGGAAAATATGACCAAAACAAGATTTGAAGTGCAACCATACTGATATCATTAATCAGGAAATTAAACTAATTGTTAACAATAGTGTTTACTTCAGTTGAAGTATGGCATAAATGTGTTCATTTTATCAATGATACTTGATAAGGAAATTATTAGCAGCTGAGTGCATTAGCAGTTAACATGCTGAATATTTTATCTGTTCTACTTCTATAATGGTTAAGTTACAAAAGGAAATTGGTAACAGATAATTACATATTTCCATAACTGTTTACTGACCATGTAAATTTGTTCCATATATTGTTTTCTCGGTTAAATGGTAACAGCCGGACTTGGTATGCCATAAACTTTAAAACAAAATATTTGGTCTATGAAGGATCACATTAACGAAATCAGAACACTCATGGTCTTATGCCTGCCTGCCACTGTGTCTGGACCTGCTCCACCCCACCCCTCCACAACCTCCTTTTTTTCTATGATGTTTACCCATTCACCTTATGCTATATCTCTCTCACTTCGACCCTCCCCATTCTCTCTCTCTCTCTCACACACACACGCGCGCGCGGGCACCGACGTCCGCGCTTCGCTGTCTGTCCTCGATATGAAGGTCCTATGCTTGTGTGTTCGCGTTTTCTACCATTTTGTCTTTCTTTTTTCTTTTCAATAGTTTCTTTGTATTGATGCCCAACAATACAATCAATCTTAGAAATAAAATACAGTTGTTTTCCTCTCTCTCTCTCTCTCTCTCACACATACACACACAAACGCGGGCACCGACGTCCGCGCTTCGCTGTCTGTCCTCGATATGAAGGTCCTATACTTAGGTGTGTTTGCGTTTTCCACCATTTTTTTCTTTCTTTTTTTCCTTTCAATAGTTTCTTTGTATTGATGCCCAACAATACAATCAATCTTAGAAATAAAATACAGTTGTTTTTCCTTGACATGGATAAGTGCACCCATACACTTACACACACACACGCTCATTTCTTTACTCATTATCTCACTTTTTAATTTCTTTCTTTCTTAAATCTTCTTCCCATGTTTTACAACGTACACATGTATAGTATTTATATTTATTATCTATCCATCCTGAACTGTATCTCTCCATCATCCCCAAAAAGAGTCAAATATACCCCTCCCATCTTTTCTCTCATTCCCCCAAATTTCTGTTTAAAGTTCGTCGTAAAACTGAACAAATTGTTCCTCACCCTCATCCCCCTCTCTCTCTCTCTCTCTCTCTCTCTCTCATCTTCTCTCTCTCTCTCTCGCACTTTTCACATCTTCAATATATATTTCACTTCACCCATTCTTGTATCTATCTGTCCATTTATTTTAAAAAAAATACTCAGTCCCACTTGTTCCTTCATTTTAGGACAGTAAGACATCTTTTTAATACCGAAAAAGGCAATTGATGGCTGACATTACGCACCGCAACCGAATTTTAGCGCACGCATGAAGGTGTGTCCTTTTACTCTGTGAAAATACATAACCTAATTTTGTTCTTCTTTATGTTTTTACAAGCTAGATCGTCACCTGTAGTGTCAGAATGTGATAAACGTATGTGGAATTATATAAACTGCCATCTATTATAGAGTAACTAAAAACTCATTCGATGACAGGAAAATCAATTTTAGTGTTAATGATATGACATGCTGTAAGCAGCTGTATAAGTAATGGCATTTATTCAAGGCTCTCAAATTCTGCAATTATTTTTGGAAGCAAGGCAGATTTTCATCATATCCGTGAGATTTAAGAAAATCATTTTATCATCACACCATGTTGATTAATGGCGTTGCTTTGCGCCACAATATTTTCATCGCACGCCTAATCTCAGCCCATCGATCACTCTTATGAGAGTACGTGCAATTGAAAGCGACAGTCGCGAGCAATAATTGATATAAAAATACGTCCGGCAGGGAATTTGAGTCACGTGATAAACAATGTCCTTGCTGAAAGTATCATTAACCAAAAGAAAATGCGAGTCATGTAGAAGGAATGAAACAGAATGTCAATTTATCATATATTTGATTTGGCAAAAAGGTCTGCAAATATAGTGTGTGTCGTCGATTGTGAAGGGCTTTCACACGATCATGTGTCGTATCAAACGCTAGATACAGTTTCATTTTTGCATCCTTCTTGCATTAATTACTCAACTAATGTGTTTATCATCAATCCATTAACTCGTTTAAATTTCGAACGATGACATCTCCCATGAAAAGGCAAATACATTAAGAACACCATACCATTTTTAAGAGCTTTCCACTGACTATTGATGGAACTCTAATTAATGAACGCTAACATGGGAACGTTTTGGTTTGATCAGATTTGACTTGATGTCTAATATACTCTGTACATTTTCCATTAACGACCTTTTAAAATCACATGAATAACAAATAAATGAAGTTATATACAGAAAATGCAATTAGAGCTAAAGTGATTCTAATTGAAGACAAATTAGTAGAACGTGTTGGATAAATATGATTAAACTGAAAAAATCCTGACGAAACTAATAAGTGATCTGTCGAAGACGACTGACCACTTAATGAAGCATAAGATGATCAGAAGAAGAGAAGGGAAGGAAGGGAAGAGAGAAAGAGAGAGAGAGATGAGGAATGGGGGAGGGGGGTAATTTGAATTTAGATAGTATCAGGAGGAATGTATTAAGTTGCACAAACATCAATCATTTCTTGAACAGAAGATTCGATGGCAACGGACATTCGAAGAGTCTGCTCTACTAACTTAATTTTAAATTACTCGATTTGGCATCAAATTATGTTCAGCATTTGTGGAAGTTATGAATTGAGCGGTTCTGGTGCTATGACTTCAGTTGACAAAATACATTGATGGATGACAATTTTCAAGTAGTGATTCTAACTCTGTATCTTAGTGAATTCAACAAAGGGAAACAATCCGCACGAATCTTTTTAAAGATTGATTTAAAATTCATTGATATCATTCAACACTTCTTGAACAATAAGAACCAAATACAATCCTTTCACAAATCGTTGGCTGCAATGTAATTCAGGGAAAAAGGTGGCTGCTACTCAAAAGTAGTTCCTGAATATATTTCCTAATTATGAAAGGGATGTACCTTCTCTTTATATATTAAAAACTAGCATGCATTCACAACGAAACAGGTACAAAAGTTGGATATTAACTTTTCACATTGTCAGTTTTTTCATTGTAAATTATAATCAGAATGTATTGATACAGGTACAAAACTTTTAAAAATTCACATGAAGATATCAAGACAAATTCTAATGGAGGGTTTTTATTTATCTATTACATACGAGTAATTGAAAATAGACGAAGGATGTCAATTCTAACCATTCAGGGAATTTTATTTAACAAGAAAAGAGATTTTATTAAAAAGAAGATTTGATGAGAGTTCTACAGGGTGCGTTCTCATGTTGGTAATTTCGTGATTCTCAGAGGCATGTTAGGTTCAATTTGAATTATATTATATATTTGGAACAGTCGAAGGTACCGAATGTGGGTAATTTTACTCTTGCCCGAAACAAATAATGTGTATTATTTGTTTCATAAGATGATGTTATATTTGCTTTATAAAATAATGTTTTATAACATGATTTTACTAATGACCGGTCATTAGTAAAATTGCGTGTTAGGCAAAATAAAAGCCTGGTCACCTGTACGCTCTCAAACCATCACTTGATTAGGATCCGCTTCATCATTTTATAAATGGAAATATTTCAAACCGCATGGACAGCGAATCTGGTGAATCATTTTGCTTTCCATGCTATATATTCATATCTGTATGGTAAAAATCGTGGTTTAAAATTTCACGACGTATGGGCTGCGAATTGGGACGACACGTCGTGATCCATGCGATGAGATTATCGAATTGCTTCATGTTACGCATCGTAAGGACAGCAGATTGAGATGATTTTTAGCTGCTTAAGAAATGTGATTATTAAATAATGCAGTGCTTATATACGCGACATGACTTAACACGCCGTTGCCCAGCGATGTGAAAACAGCCGAATCAGATCTCATACATGAACACCAAACGTGATTTGAATAAAGAAAACTTCAATGTGAGAACTCGACTCTAGACAGGGAAAACTTTCCCAAATGTCCCTTCTCTTTACCACTGGCCATCATCAAACAAAATAATTCAGTTTCTCTTAAATGTTATTTACCGAATACAGAAGGCCCCCGAGCAAATCTTTTCCAATTTCTTCGTCAAACTTGCAGACCAATTTTATATTTGTAATGACGATATATGGGTGCATTGATGGTCGAGAGTGTCAGTAATTAAATTGAGCATTTTGTAGTGGAGGTAAGGCAATTTCCTCTAAGGTGTGACCGTTAGCTCTCTCTAAGGTGTAGCATTAATTATAAATAAATAATGGTAAAAGCAATTTAATCTCGTTAACAAAACACCCCGCAAGCAGGTAGAAGGTGATTCGTAATGTAATGTTAAACGAAGCAGTACGTGAGTGAACGCCGATATTCTGAAAAATCATAGCAGAGAAGTTGAAATTGATGTCGACGTTTATCTCACTTTTAAATCTCAAAGGTGTTGGGATTTTTTTCTAAGGTCCCTTGTGATCTATAGAAAATACCTGGAAATCGCTTGATTTTTCTTTAAAACTTTTATAATTTTGCGCCTTGAAGTTTTTTCAATTAAGGTGACGGAAAGATTTGGGAAAGATTAATGACCGAAATGTCTTCGCTCCGTGTAGTTTTTCTGCTTTATTATTCTTCAGTAGTTGCCAATAAAGTGAAACACGTACCACAGTGAGCAGAAACTAATCTGTTTTCATCTCCACCTTCTTGTATCAACTCTAGACATTTGATAACAAAGGTTGTTCTCTTTTTGAAGGTTTTCTCCAGGGTATAGGGGGGAGCCTCTGTCATTCTAACTAAAATTCGAGCTAAAATTATAAAAGTTGATTAAAATTGACGAATCCCCCACCCCCACTCAAGACCCCGAAAACGATCATAATACAGGTGAATTATAGTGACGTCACTGAATGAACAATGGGCAGCTCAGCTGAACTGATTGCCGACGGTGTGTGTATTGCTTTAGGTGCCGTACCCATTCAGAATCATAGCCGACTTAAATGTATTTTACCTTCATCAAAATCCCCTGGAGATATCGTTATGGAAGGAGAAAGTACCTCGGACAGTGACAACGACAATGGAGATTTGGGAGATATTGACCTAAAAGTCGAACTAGAAAATTTTGCCGATGCACGCTTACGTACGGTACTATGTACCTGCCTGTAGCGCATGCACGATAGCTTGCTTGTCATATAGCCCTAGCCAGCCTGGTGTGCGATCGAGCTAGCCGCGAATCGTGAATCGGGCTGATATCAGTCTTCTCTCGAACGGAAATATTAAACATAAAAATCAAACAAATATTTGAAGAAAGTATCATTTATTTGGTGTATCTCATTTAAAGTGCCAAATAAAGGAAATATCACCACTGGCGGTAAATATACAAACAACGTTAAACCAATATCTACAAATTGCAATGGGCATCCAACATTGTCTCGAATGAGTGATGTAGGGTAGTTCATTCAGTGACGTCACATTATCCCATGTGTTTATCGTCGTCATGTCAATTTGTAAGTGTGTTCTGGAAAGGGAATCAAAATTGCATTTAATTCATTCCTCACACTAGTGAGGGCTTAAAAAGTACTTAACTAATTTCTTAAGGTTCTCAGCAATCTGTATAGGTATAATTTACCTATATTTCAATTTCAATGATCCTTCTATTTTAAGACTATGAATATGGGATAATTCAGTAGTCAATGGGATAACAATGTCGGTTAAAATATTAAAATGTGAAGACTTTTCGGTTTACTTGTTTACATTTGTAGTAGTTGTTTTGTTGTTGCTATTGTTGTTTCCGTGTGTTTTCATCATTTTGTCCGGCTTACCTGTCGGCGTAGTTGATCTAGTAATTCACAATAGAAAATACTATAGCGTCGCCCACAAGTCACTCATAATAAAGTAGTAGTACTAGTAGCAGCAGAAGTAGTAGTAGTATTAGTAGCAATAGGAGTAGCAGCAGGCACTAGTAGTATCACCCATTCTTTTTGTTTGTCATAACTACATCTTGATTCGTCATGATGTGTATATTATTAATATTTGTTTTCCATCGTTTCCTTTCCTTTTATTTTATACTCACTTCAGGGTGAATTTCGAACCGTACCAGCGCATCGCGGTCGAATGGGTGCATTTCCTTAACAAAAGAAGCAGAATCAGCCATATGATATGACTCAAATGAAGATGGATGCGCCTCATGCGCAAGGCGTCAAGTATTTTATATTGCCAAAGCTCTCGGTTCTTTTTTTGTTGACAATCAATGAATATCTTTTGAACGTCCGACAGTTCCTACAATCCTGAGTGAATTCCAAACAAAATTTGATACCTACCCGTATTCAATGGAGGTAACCAGGACAGGAACGAAAACACGGCATTTGAAGGTTTAATATTTACCCCCGTCAGTTTTTAGTTGATCGAAGATGCATTGTACAAACAATTGAAGATTCTATCACCCGTGCCAAGCGTGGGCTACATTCTTCTGAACCATTCTGATGGGTATAATTCTTTCTGGAAAGCAAAGCTTCTCAAACCTACTATATGAGTCTCCCAAGACGGGCGCATTTCAAGAAATCTCGATTCATCATTTATCAGATAATCAACAAAAGAAGGCAAATATAATTATGGAAGAGCGGGTAAGATATGTGTGAAAAGTCAAATAAATTAACACGAGAAAGACAGAACGCGAGTGTGCACGTATAAAGGGAGGCAGTGAGAAACAGATAGAAGGATAGAAATAAATATATATATATATATATATATACATAAAACAAAACAAGTACAGTGGCAATCCATTAATAGCTTTATACAGAAATCTCGTTTTGTCCCAGAGGAAATATCGAAATCGTTCCCTGTTATTGTTCTGACACCTATAATACTTCCTAGATGTTTCCTAGAATCTGACTTTTTGACGGGATTTACTCCTGGGGTACCCCTCAAAGACATTGGTACGAAGACAAAAATGCACCGACCTTTGACGAACTGGTTATTTCATTCATCAATTCATAGCGATTAACTATTATTGTGCCAAGGGGAGCGCTTGGTTCGAGATCTTACAAAAACAGAAATAATGTTTATCTAACCTGCAGTTCGTAAACCATGATTTGCCCTCCACAAATATTGGGTACAAAGCTTGTAGGAAATTTATGATCATACTTGATATTTTTACTTTACCTAATGTCACACATGTTGTTGTTTTTGAAATAAAGACGAGTTTCCTTTTAGTTCTTTACATCTCTGTTCCTCTTTATTATACCAGTTGTTAAATTCTTAAATGGAAAAAGATCCTGCAAATAAACTTCAAAATTTTCCTGGTTGAAGATCTTACAAAAACATGAATAATGTTTATCTAGCCTGCAGCTTTCAAACCATGATTTGCCTCAACAAATGTTGGGTACAAAAGATGTAGGAAATTTAGGATGATACTTGATATTTCTACTTTACCTAATGTCACATGTATTGTTTATTCTGAAATAAGACGAGTTTCCTTTTAGTCCTTTACATTTCTGTTTCTCTTAATTATACGATTGTTTAATAACAACAAAAAGATCCTGCTAAATATCTTCAATTTTCTTCATATATATCTAAGAAAGCATTTTCTAAGTATTAGTTATTTAGAATCATCTATATATATAAATGCATGTATTGATCACCAAATTCATTTTTTTCATGAAGGAGCTATGTGCGATATAAAACGAAAAGTTACGTCAGCACAGCAAGATCTAAGATACTTCTGGGTTCTATAAGTTGCAGAGTATGCATTCTCCACGAATCAAACGTGATGTGCGGTAAATACTCGAGAAAAGGAATATTTGAATGAAATTTGATTTCAAACGATCACAAATGCATTCTGGAAATATCAATGGTCTCGTGCGTCATCTATAGAAATGTGCAAACATTTCCATGACATATTACGTTATCCGAACATGATTTCTATCAAGGGTATTGATAGTGTCCTTAAGTTGAATCCTTCAAAGTCTTTGCGATGGTCTTATTTGTATTCCAAAGTCATTGTGAAGAAAATCAGATTCTGGTGAGGAACATAATCCTAAAATGATATAATCTGCAAAAATTAAATATTAAGGCTTTTATAAAGGAAATCATGATAACACACAAAATATGATAATCATGTTTCAGAATATATATGCTACATTTGTGGAGTGTCATATCATATCAACGGGATATAAAACGATTTCTACCTGGACAGTGCATATTGGTTCACTGTGAGTCGAATTCAAGAACTAATGGCGCATATCCTATATGAGACTGACTGAATTGCAGATGTGCACTACTGCGCAGAGTTCTGGCAAAATCATCTGAGGCCTTTGGTAGATTAAAATGCACTACTTGTTGTCGCCTGAAAATAGTTTCGACGTAAATCTACCAAGCAACCGCCAATCAAAATCAATTTTAAATCCGAAACTGATGATGAAGGTAACATCAGATGGTCAACTCGTTGTTATTTTGCAACCTGTCGCAATACATCAGAGGATACAGTAATCGGTCGTCGGAGGTATGACGTATTTCAAACATCTATTCGCGAAGGAACAGAACAACAGTTTTAGTTTATATTTTCATTTCCCCAAAAACATTCAATATAAAACATCGTGATGAAGGGAGTCCATTTTTAAAGGAAACTTTGGAAATGGAGAAATCCACTGAGCAGAAGTGGAATTCAACTCTCCTGAATCAGTATTTGGAGTTCAACTTTTTCGCCACATAAATATTACATTCAAATGAGAATAAAGGACATTAATATCATGGTCTGACCAATGTAGCATTACAAATAGAATCATTCAATATGATTATATATAAATGTACTGTGAAATAATCGATGATTTACAGCAATGTGTCGTCAAGAAGACAAGTAAGAAGAAAAAAGACGGAAAAACACATCAGCAACAACAAAAAAAGGAAAAACACACAGCTTATTTAGAAACTCTAAATTTAGCCCTCTTATTTATATTCATCTTGATATTCGAAGTATCGGGTATCTATCACGACCTCTTGTTGTCGGTTGGGTACGTGGATTATCGGTAACTGAGGTCACGTGCTTTGAACGAATAGATGTATTCTTATTACATTGAATTTTGATTAGCTTGGGAAAACTTTACCCGCGCTTATTTTATTTCGCCAACTTAAGGTTAGCAAGAATGATTTAGTATTATTTGATCACGTACACAAAATATACGATGTCAGCAATTACTCTTGTGTACAACAGAGGCCGCAAAAGGCGATATACGCATAGTCATTACCCGATAGACGAGCGTGTGTGTGTGTGGGTGCGTGCGTGTGTGTGTGTTAAAGTCGTATAATAGTTGTTTAGAGTCGTCATTTTCCCTGTGTTATTTTTTTGATTACGACACGGAACTACTAACATAGAGAACAAAATATATGTTGGTGTTCGGTACAATTTAATCATTAAATGCACATTGCCAAAGTGATTCTGGCATGACACAGTAGGCGTAAAAGGTAATCTTTGTTACACAGTTACTGTACCGTGGTCGGCACATTTCACACATGATCTGTTTTCAGGCCTTGATAACCTGGATGTTTATTAAATGTTCGCATTAAATGGTTCTTTTCCTTGAACATGCCCGCGCCATCAGATCAGACTTAAAGATTAGGCTTCAAAAATAATGGATACAATTCAAGGAGGAAGTTCGTCTGGGTTGTAGGTAGTCCTAGTCCGTTTCTTCAGGCTCCTATTTTTCATAAAGAGTTGAAACAAGCAATTTTTCTTTCTATCCCAACTTTTATCAAATGTTTTATTTATTAAATACATATCGTCTTTTTTTTAATTCTTAAATGTATACATCGAACTGTACGGTCAGAATGCTTCAATTTCTCACTTCAAAAACAAAAAGTATTATCTGAATCTGGGTATTCAGAACAGGGGACATTCTCTGCAGATGTCTTCCCTGAATTTTAGACCATTTTGCAATGATTGGCTAAATTGAAATGGTTGATTATTAAGATGATATTGTACTTCGAAAATTAATCCGATTGGAATCCCATCGAGGAGACCAGTCACATGTCATTATTTTACTTTCCCTTTAAAGAAAATCCCAGGGTCATCTGAAATAAGCTATACGCTCGGGGGAAAGACCAATTCACAAAATCCTTTGAACATCGGGGAACACCTAATACATTTACTATAGGGATAATTCCGTTATTGTTCTGTTTCTATGGGAGCAGAATTGACCGTAAATACATATCGTCTTTTTTATAATTCTTAAATGTATACATCGAACTGTACGGTCAGAATGCTTCAATTTCTCACTTCAAAAACAAAAAGTATTATCTGAATCTGGGTATTCAGAACAGGGGACATTCTCTGCAGATGTCTTCCCTGAATTTTAGACCATTTTGCAATGATTGGCTAAATTGAAATGGTTGATTATTAAGATGATATTGTACTTCGAAAATTAATCCGATTGGAATCCCATCGAGGAGACCAGTCACATGTCATTATTTTACTTTCCCTTTAAAGAAAATCCCAGGGTCATCTGAAATAAGCTATACGCTCGGGGGAAAGACCAGTTCACAAAATCCTTTGAACATCGGGGAACACCTAATACATTTACTATAGGGATAATTCCGTTATTGTTCTGTTTCTATGGGAGCAGAATTGAATCGGCTTATAATAGAATATTGCAATTCTGATACTTTGATCATATTTGCGACGATTTAATCCGCCGTTGCTAACCGCGCACGAGAACAATTCATTCGTTAGTTGCATTGATAATGAAGTTATATTTCATATTCCTCAAAATATTATTTAAATAAGGAATAATAATCCAATAAAAGGAGCTTAATCCGCCGATGGTAACCGCACACGTGACAAAAAATAATTTACAAGTTGCATTGAGAGTGAAGTGATATTTGATATTCCTCAAATTTATATTTAAAAAACTAATAATAATCCGATAGTTAGGAAATAGCTTGGATGCTAATAAAATATAGTAAACAAGAAATATATGTGGACCCAAGAGTGCAAACGAATCATTTTTCATTCAATTACAAACTGAAGTGGAAATACTTGTATATATAGCAAGAAATACATACAAATCAAAGATTCGCGAATATTGGACATTTTATAAGACTCTCCCTCACTCCGATCACTGAACCCCTTCAATATATTGATTCTCCTGATGCGAAATGCTTTTTATTCTTACCTTCCATACGTGAAAAGCTATTTTGTCAATCGCCAGTCTGACTACCACAAAAAATGAGATGGCAGCGGCAGAAGAAAATACGTCAATAATCATAGTTCTTGTTACCGTATCACTGAAGCTAACACCCACCAGTTTCTGATCTCTTTAGAATCAATTTATACAGAAATATTGCTTTTCGAATATTATTTCTGCCACCAACAAAACAATTATGCGACATAATTAGAGTGCGTACTGTAAAATTAGGCCATGCTAAGGGAAGAGGAGATTGAAGAATTGAATAGTCAGTCTGTGAAGAGCTACGGTATTGGAATTGGAATGATTCTTGTTTCACCTACCTACAGTATGTCAGAGGAGATGTAGTCGTCAAGATGACTATTTCAAATAAGACCATCAGAGAATCAATAAAAATACTTATATCATTTCTGGATTGAATTGATGTTGAGGAATGCAGGGATTGCGGTTCCCATGGCGCCTGCATAAAATGGAGGATAAAACCGTATTACTACTAACTTTTAATCAACATCCGTTACACGGTTTTATACATCTGGGAGGTATATGAGACTTTTCTTTGCTTCTCTCTCTCTCTCTCTCTCTCTCTCTCTCTCTCTCTTTCTCTCAATATTTATCGGCTTACCTGGTGCGGTTACGCCGATATATTATGATATTGTCACTCTCTCTCTCTCTCTCTCTCTTTCTCTATCTCTCTCTCTCTTTATATATTATATATACGTGTGTTTCTATCTACAGATATGCGTGTGTGTATGCGTGGAATATATATATATTCAGGCCTATCATTATAAAAAAAAAAAAAATCAATAATTAATTTACCATTTTGCAGGAATTAAAGAGACTTAAGTTTTTTCTTCCTCCTAACAATCATTTAAAATGATTGTTGATAGGATCTTTCCATAACTCTTCGCATGAGGGATTGAAAGAGGGAGGGGGTAACGTAAAACCTTTAGTATTTTAGTGTTAACATCAATGGCGCTAGTAAAATTATGAATTACAATATATATATATATATCCAGTATATCAGAGGCTGAGGGTTATTTTGACAATTTGTCATCCCTTTAAGATTTAGCAGAAGGATTGAACGGAAAAATGTATTATGTACTATTCAACAGGTCTGTATATTCCCCAAAAATGGGACATTTGAAAAGGTCGATTGCAAAAACACGTGAGATTCCTGGATACCCTAATTGGTTTATTGGAAATTTCTGTCCACAAAAAAAAAAATGGCTCAAAAGATTGGAAAATGTCGTTATTTGGCCGTAAAATAGAAACGCGAGTGCTTACAACGATCTTGAAGATAATGCTCACGTTTTTATTTAGATATCAATTCTTTCAACTTGCCTGAAATAAGATTTGGATATGTAATGCTAAGTGATATATCCTATGAAATCGACCGAGTGAGATATAAACCATGGGCAATTGTAGAATAGTATTTTAGTGGTCCTGTTTCGTTTTTATGTTCATCATTTTGTCTACCCTTCTATCTGCTGCCAAGATCTTACTCGCAGCCGTATCATCAGAATTGTTATATATAACTCAATTCCGTATACGTACCGAGTATTATTTCAACCAAACAAAATAACAAAAATAGATTTAAGAATTATAAAGTTTTTGCTGAGCGTTTTGAGTGGTCATTTTTAAAGCTAGATTACAGAATTATTGATGATTCCAAAGAAAAATGATTGTCATGTTCGGAATCTGCGTCAAAAATTATTCTACTTGTCTTTTTCTCATTTTTAGCCCGTTTTGGTTAGAGTGGCTCTTTAAGTAATTTTCAATAAGGTTTATGATGATTTCTCGAAAGTCATTGCGACTTTGTTGAATGTTCAGAGTATCATAATGAATGTATCGAGAGCAATAATGCGATACAAAGATGCAGATGAATGATCACCAGTTATATTTCGAACGACTTATCAAGGATTTTTTCTCAGAGATGGCTGGAAAGGAGTGCATATAGTGTCTCTCTGTGATCTAGTGTTTACAGACAACCTACGTCTCCTAATTATAATGAATTACCCCTCACAGAAATTGAGATAAATAAGCAGACTCTGAATTTTGAATAGTCTATCATGATTGACGTCAGTATATTAAATGGAGTCTTTAGAAGATGTAATCATGAATAATAAAACACCAAGTGGCTGCGGGATTCGTAGAAACCTAATTTCATTTTCAGAAGTAGACTAATAAACATGATCCCATAAATCTATCGCATGTATTTTTTTCCCAAAGATTTCGATTTGATGTTCCTATTCTTATTGATTTTTCTAGATTCATTTGGAGAACGTGTCTCATGCAGTAGATACACTAAATCGCATTCGCATATGATGGATCGTATTTAAAGGTCTAGATTTGCATATAATGTTAAAATAATTTATCTAAAAGCAAGATTAATTTGAGTACAAAATCCGTAAAGTCTAATTCCATCTAGAAAGAACTCAGAATTGCAGATAAGATGTCATAAATTTCGACCCATGTCTCTCTCTCCCTCTCTGTATCTATCTCTCCCCCTCTCTCTCTCTCTCTCTTCCTCCTTCTTGTAATATTTTAGATTTGATCCGTAGATTTGCGGATATCCTGTCTGCTCTTTACATGTCGTGTCATATGTGTGGCTGTCATCGAAAAAGTTATTACTTGATCCGGCAACACTTCGTCCCACTTATTCTTCATGTAAAACAAAATAACGATTCATAAACAGTTGCATTGAGTGGGAAGAGAAATTAGAGAATAGCAAAGGAAAAGTTTGATTCAGGTATTATAAATCAAATTTTGATTTACCAATAAAATCATTATTCTTTTAAAATAACCATCGTTTGCGTATCATGTCAAGTTTCAAATGTTTCTCTGTATATAGTAGTTACATTTGATTTTCTTTCTTGTTTACGCCTTAACAGCAAGTGCTGATCTGTGAAACCAAGGAGAACCTTTGCCATATTAAAGTACAATATACTTTTCTAGTGGATCATAATATATGCGCCCTGGTCGAAAGTGTTCGCACAACAGCGATAAACTGCTACTGATAAAGGTGATCTGTTTCAAGGAAAATGAGCAGAAGCATGTTTCAAGAGCATCGCCCCGCATGAAGAAATTGCTCTCTTCCCATTCTTGCAATTTCAAGACTTTATTATTTCGTCTTCTCCGGTAAAAAGACATTATTATTTCCAGGTAGTTTGCCTTTTCAATAACGAGTCGAAAATGTCAGATAACGGGTTTACCTCTCTCTTTTTCCTTCTTTCTCTCTCTCTATCTCTCTCTCTCTCATTCGTTCTTACTCTGGACGTATATATACTCATAATCACATTTTCCCAGCAAAGTTTCTTTGCTTTATTTTCATTACTTACGTATCTTCCTTCTTCCTAAATCGGCATTTAGTTGACCTAGCACAGTTAACTCCCCCCTTCTATCTGTCTTTCTTTCTTTGGTTTCTCTCTCCCTCTCTCTCTCTCTCTCTATCTCTGTTTGAATGGATAAACCAAGCCATTCATTTAACCCTACTTCCATGACAATTTTTTGTTATACCTCTAGTTTTCTAACTCGTGTTGAAAATATTTAATCAAATTTTGATGATTTGCAAAACACTATTTGACCTATTTTCCCAAAAGACTCTACCCCATGTTAAAAGCAAAAAAACGAGACATATTTATCATCCCGTTGTATCAATTTCGTTGGCGAAACGAGAAAGATATCAACGTAAAATGCTAGCACATGAACAGAATATAAAGGGTATTTGTGTGAGTAATGAATACACACACACACCCACACATAATCGCCCACTCACACCCGTATTGCTATTCAGTGCTCTGGATACCAACGTAAGGGATCATAAAAGTTCCCTTATAGGTTAGGAATATTGTGTCTTTTTGTAGGTAAACGTCAAACAAATTGCAATAAAATATTTTTCACTGCAGCAATGCATTTTAGTAATGCTACGTTTACACTATGTTCCCGGCGGCCACGGCAGCCCCGTTTGCCCGAAACGTAGTGCGCCGTGGGATTTAGACCAATTTTATCTCTGGATTCAAGTTTTGTTACGTCTTGCCAAGTTTTCTCACGGTCTACCACGGTATCCGTGACGGGCCGTGGGGGTAAGGGGATGCTGAGTCCCGGAGGCTCCAAGGCGCACTACGGTTCGGCCCGCGTTCTACCACGGATGCCAGAACGTTCCCTCCCGGTCCGTCACGTTCTGATGGGGTCCCTCACGTTTCTCACGTTCTGATCAAGGTCTGACACGTTTTTCACGTTTCGTCAAGGCTTTGTACGGATGAAACGTGGACGCAGGGCAGCTTTGGAGCACGTTTGTGCCGGCGGTATAAAAAGAAGGTCTCCCAAGCAATAGCAATCATGGTATCCTGAGACCTCGCGTTGTGTCAGACCGTAGTAGAACGCAACGCGCCGTAGCGTGCCGGGCGCTTAAAACGTCCCACTACGGACCACCCCCAAGTTTTGTTACGGCCTATTACGGACTGTCACGTTTTGTTACGTTCACCCCGGTTTATTACGGCCTACTAGGTTTCTCATCCGCACCGTGACTGCCGTGGCAAATTTGTTGACAGTTTAAAAATCTGACACGGTATCCACGGCAATCACGGCCTGTCACGTTTGCCCATACGGTCCCCCGCGTTGCGTCACGTCAATCCCGTTTCGTCCACGGTGGCCTGAAACGTGGTTGCCGTGGCCGCCGGGAACATAGTGTAAACGTAGCATTAAGGCCCTTTTACACTTTCACGGATCGCATCACGGATCATCCCGGATCGTCGCTCCAGGATCATCCGTGTTATCTCCGGCATTACCGTGTATACACCGGGGAGGCATCCGGCGTGATCCTTGGCGTACCGGCATATCTGGGGAAAAAATTAAACTTGCTTAATTTTTCATCCCGGAGTTCACGGATGAAACAATCCGTCCTCTTCCCTGTAGGCACCGTGTACCCCCGTGTAGCCGCCGAATACATCCGGGACAGTCCGTGTAGACACCGGGAGGTCCGTATTAACACCGGTTTCATCCGGGTTTGAAATTCCGTATATCAAATGAGCGCCTACAAGCTCAAGTCACGCGTCAACATTCCGGAGATATCCCAATAGACAACGTACACCTCCGTGTAAGGACCGTAAAAGTACCCAGTAGCCTCCGTGCTCTTCCTTGAAATCCTTGTTAGCTCCGTATGCGTTTCCGGCGTGGTCCGCGTTGCTACCTTGTCTGTCCGTGGAGACACCGTACTTGCCCGTGTATACACCTAGTTCGGAACGTATCCACACCGGCATCGAGAAGAAATCGTGGTGTCGCACGCCGGAACACCCCGGATTAAGATCCGGGATGATCCGTGATGCGATCCGTGAAAGTGTAAAAGGGCCTTTAGGTCCCTAAAATGACATACTAAAAGTCCAAACAAATCCAAGTAGTGGAAGTGTCCCTAATTTGCATAAATCCAATATGGCCGCTATTTCGAGGATTTTCACATATATTTTATCATATTTGTCAGCTTGTATAGGCTGTTGTGGCACTAAAGGAGTAGGAAAAGTGATCTGCTGTACATTTTATATCAACTAAAATACCCATATACTACAGGTACATCACACATCTGAAACAAATTCCCCACACACCCACACCCACACAATCCAATATGTAATTTATGCTCAATTTATCACCTCAGCAGATGATGATATTTCATTATGCACTAGACAAATAATATGTCATTTTAATTATATTTAAAAAAACTAAAATAAAAATATTCAGAAAAACTGGCCCTAATGAGTATATCCCCAGTCGTAAAAAAATAGGAAAAAAATAGGGGAAAAACAGGGAAAAAATAGTCCCGAAAATATATTTTTTTTCTATTTTTTCCCTATTTTTTCCTTTTAAAAAAATAGGGAAAAAATAGTTTTGGAAATAGGAAAAAAATAGGTTTGAAACAATTTTTTCTATTTTTTTCCTATTTTTTTCCTATTTTTCAGACCTGAAAATAGGAAATAAATAGGGAAAAAATAGTGTAGAAAAAAGTGAAGAAAATAGTAAAAAAATAGTGATAACTAGGTGCTTAGTGAACAGTGAAAAATAGTGAGGAAATAAGAAAAAAAATAGTGAGAAAATAGGGAAAAAATAGTAAGAAAATAGGAAAAAATAGTAAGAAAATAGGAAAAAATAGTAAGAAAATAGGAAAAAAATAGTAAGGAAATAGGAAAAAAATAGTGAGAAAATAGGAAAAAATAGTAAGAAAATAGGAAAAAAATAGTAAGAAAATAGGGAAAAATAGTAAGAAAATAGGAAAAAAATAGTAAGGAAATAGGAAAAAAATAGTAAGAAAGTAGGAAAAAAATAGTAAGAAAATAGGGGAAAATAGTAAGAAAATAGGAAAAAATAGTAAGGAAATAGGGGGGGGGGGGGGATCACTCATCCTTTACTTTCATGGATTTCTCAAGCACTACCATCTCACACATCCAGTCAACGACTCTGTACATTGAACTAAATCATACAGTGCAAACTTGATATAAAGAGATCAGTTATACCTGAAATGACAAGGTAATTTACCAGCTTTTGGGGGTTAAGATTTCTTGGTTGCACATGACCTCATTGTCAAAAGTTTCCACTGTAGAATAGTCACCCTACTCCTACAGCTCTTTTCTCTGCATCGATGCACCTACTCAGTTTGCCAAATTCACTTCATCCTTTCAGTCCAACCCATTCAGTAGAACATTTAAAATAGTCAATGGGTATATGGAAAATGTTATACAGTCCACTCCTATTATAGGGTCATTCCATGTCAAATCACCCAATGGTTTTAACCCGACCATTTTTGATTTTGATGAAACTTAGTGTACTTGTTGAGTGTGGTCTCACAGCACCAAATCCAAAATTTTAGGTCAATCGGGTGAGGGGTTTGGGAGATATGGCCAACCAAATTTTGAGGTTTTTTCAAAAATGGGGGTGGCGGGCCTACCTTTGAACCCTTGTATCTCGGGACCTAATGGGTCAATCTTCACAAAATTTCTATTGTTGGAAAGGGTATTCAATAAGAATTCCAAATCTGCCGCCATTTTGAAAATTTGTATATGTTGGGGTACTTTGACCTCTTGACCTAAGATTTGACCTTGAAATTGACCTTGTGGATCACGTGACCCTGACAACATTTTTCATGAAATGTAATCTCTGACATGTTCACTTAAACATATAAAAGTTTCAGAGATATAATATTTTTTGTTTAGGAGCAATAAGGATTGAAAGTATCCATACTTACAGATATATTCACAATGAATCCTATTACATGTATAATGTATACAATACATGCAATATGCACAGTACAACATACATCTTCCACATGCTTTTTTGTTCTAGTCATATCCATTCTAAATGTCAGCAGTACTTGAATAGAAATAAAATGACAAGTTCATATAGGCCTAAAGGGTTATGGCTTTAGGCCTCTGAGTCGGTTCTAGGATAATTACCCCCCTGGAAAATTAACCCCCAGGAAATGTCCCCCCCCCCCCCCCTGAGGACAATTACCCCCCGAGGACTATCACACCCAAAGGACAATTACCCCCAGAAAATTACCTCCTAGGACAATCTGTCCCCCCCCCCCTGAGGACAATGACCCCCGGACAATTACCCCCCGGACAAATACCCCCTAGGACAATTACCCCCCCCCCTATTCGTTAAAGGGGAAGTCTATCCTGATAATAAGTTGGTTTTAATCAAAGCAGATTTTTTTTTCGGGAGGTAATTATCCTTGAGGGGTAATTTTCCAGGGGGGGGGTAATTGTCCGGGGGGGGGGGGGACAGATTGTCCTAGGAGGTAATTTTCTGGGGTTAATTGTCCTCTGGGTGTGATAGTCCTCGGGGGTAATTGTCCTCAGGGGGGGGGAATTGTCCTCGGGGGGGGGGGGAATTTCCTGGGGGTTAACTTTCCAGGGTGGTAATTATCCTAGAAATGAGTCAGAGGCCTAAAGCCATACATCCTGTTAACCCTTTAGGCCTATATGAACTTGTTATTTTATTTCTATTCAAGTACTGCTGAAATTTAGAATGGATATGACTAGAACAAAAAAGCATGTGGAAGACATGTATGTTGTACTGTGCATATTGCATGTATTGTATACATTATAATAGGGTTTATTGTGAATATCTGTAATTTGGATACTTTCAATCCTTATTGCTCCTGAACAAAAAATATTATATCTCTGAAACTTTTATATGTTTAAGTGAACATGTCAGAGATTACATTTCATGAAAAATGTTGTCAAGGTCACGTGATCCACAAGGTCAATTTCAAGGTCAAATCTTAGGTCAAGAGGTCAAAGTACCTCAACATGTACGAATTTTCAAAATGGCGGCAGATTTGGAATGCTTATTGAATACCCTCTCCAACAATACAAAATTTATGAAGATTGACCCATTAGGTCCCGAGATACAAGGGTTCAAAGGTAGGCCCGCCACCCCCATTTTTGAAAAAATCTCAAAATTTGGTTGGCCGTATCTCCCAAACTCCTCACCCGATTGACCTAAAATTTTGGATTTGGTGCTGTGAGATCACACTCAACAAGTACACTAAGTTTCATCAAAATAAAAAATGGTCGGGTTCAGATTTTCAGATTTTTTGGGTGATTTGACATGGAATGACCCTATAACAAACATGGATACACCAAGATTTTATTATCAGGCAATTCTCATCAGTCCCAATTTTAAACAAACCAATGTGTTCAGTAACTTGAGTATAACATGATTTCATTTTAACAAGGAAATTGGCTTGGTCCCGAGCACCTCGTTATAATGGCAGTGGACTGTAAAAAACAAAAAGAATAAAAGGGAATGTGTCAAATAAAATACATGTACTTTATTTTTGAGAGGTAAACACAATGACATGAGTTTAGTATAGTATGTGTGTTCATATAAGCAAATAAATAAAAGAACTTAACTGATATTTACAATCTTTGGTTAAGTACTGTAGTGTACATGTTGTAGTAATAGAGTTGTTCATGGTTTGCTGTGATTATACTCTAAAAAAAAAAGACGAATGCAACTGCGTCTCCTATATGCCTCTGCCTTAAAAAAAATATCATCCACCTAGAATGTAGCTTTCTATTTTTGTTCAAATAAAGTATTCAGGTGAGTTTCAGGACTATTACTGAGCCGATGCGGATATGCCAGGCGATCACAAGCTCTCTCCCTCACTAGTAACCAAATAAAGCAGTATTCTGGACATGAGAGTGTTGTTTTCTGTCTCTTTTATTACAATTTAATATTACAAAGTGCTCTTAATAATGTAATAACATTTTCAAACCTCAAGAAAATCATGACAAATAATATTTTGTTCTCGTTATTTATAAAGATAACAAAATAAAATAAATCATAAAACAGATTTTTCAACATCGCATGCATGCTTTATAGTACAGTTGACATGTTACATAATTTTCTCAATCTCAATTGAACTGTCAAAATCTTAATACAATCATCATAATCTAGAAACACTTACTACAAAATCAATGACATGTCATGTCATTGAGATATATATAAACAAGAAAATGACAGACTTACATGCTACTATTTTCAAATAGTTTTACAAAGTATACCATCATTACCATGTATCATAAGTAATGGTCTTATGGTCCTTTATCTTCACAATATGCAGGCACTCATTGTGTACACATACATGTTGTACTTGCCTATGAATCTCAATGATTAGACATAAGAATTACATAATAAAATGGAAACAAATACTAATGTAAAGGATACAGATGTTGGTCTTGCTGTTCACAGGCATCTAGTTAATCAAATGGTGGTTGTACGTTACATGTACATTGTAGCTTGATTAGTTTCAATGGATCTGTAAAGATATAAATGAAATGTGAGTTAGGGGTTAGAATAATCATGCATTGGTACATTTATGAACATGCAATTAATACTTAGTACAAGTATTTATGTATTTCATAATGAAAAATTCAAAGGCACAGAACATGTGTGTACAAAAGTATGATAGCAAAAAAGATGCCAGGCTGCAACGAACGGATGGTGAAACAACGGAGTCATCAAAGAGCCGTCAAGGTGCATGAAATGTACCGGTAAACCTCTCAGGTAGGCAATTAATTAGAGTTATTTTATTCTTAGATATATCGGGTGAACATACATAAAATAAAACATAAAACACAGAAAAGAAAATAGTAAAGGAACAATTTTTTGAAGAAAAAAATAAAAAGGAAAGAGAAAAATAATGTAGATCTAGGTAGAACTTGTGCCACCTGCAAATTATTGTTCTAGCATAATGATGAGGTAAACTACTCTAATATTTTGATGTCAGATCTTAACTAACAAATATGAAATAAATATACCCAAACAAATTATCAACAATAGATTTAGATTTCTACTAAGTAAGGACATACCTCGCAGACACACTCTCGGACTTGGAAGACTTGCTCTTCTTCTTGCGTGGTGCTTTAGCAGGTTGTGTTTTCCGATTCCTAGAAAAAAAATTTGAGATACAATTTAGCCTAAAACCACATCAAAACATTATATCATGCAAGGCAATATAATTGACAGACGTACGTAGTAATGGTAAAAAATCTGAAATTTCTACGTGGATTTATTGTAATCACGTTTGTTTACATTCACTCATTCACTAACACTACAGACACTACACTGCACTTGGGGATTCACTACACTTCACTCAGCACTACATGGGAATATTGATACGTAAAATAACATTCTATAAGCCTACTATGTCTATGAAGTAGCATTACATTCAACAACAGACACAATAAAAATATATATATCATAATGTAATTAAGTTTCAGAAATAAACGTACCTTTTCAGCTGTTTTCTGGGGCCAGTTCCGCTCGTCATTCGACAACAAACTCGTTTCTCTACGAGTGGGACTAGTAATATTTTGAAAATTTGTCGGGCTCATTTTCTTGGGAAGAATCACTAAAATGGGATAAGGAGGCATCGGAGTATGAGGAGTCACTATCTCTTGATGAAATTTCATCGCTAGAATAATTGCTGGAAGACATTTTGGTGTGATTTGGAGACGTTTGATGAACGAAAATCAGCAAAAGTCCGATGCGCACAGCAGGGAAAAAAAATGACGGGTAATTTTCAAATTACATACGGGTACTTGCGTACTGTCCTCTACGTTGAAACTTTACTCACACATAGAACGGGAATATCTCGATCGAATGCTTTTTTTCCTTTTAATAAAGGAGAATTTTTTTTTGAAATTTATATGTGTACATTTTCTTTTTACACATGGTTTATGTATGGTTATCTTTGAGTGCACTAGTCACTACTATAGTTTTATAAATAAAATCAAGAATATTAATAAAGGAACAAAATTGAAATTTCGTACATTTTCTTTTTACACATTGTTTATTTATGGTTATCTTTGAGCTCACTATTCAATATGTGACCCCACAGCTAAAAACCACCAATAAGTCGCAAAATGAACAACAGAGATAATGGCAGGAGAAGCGGGCTTTTTTAATAGGATGCCAGTCATAAACAATAAAAATATGCAAGTTTAGAAAATAGACAAAAAATAGTTTACAAATTTGTATCATGTCATAAAAAATGTAAGTGCAAAAAATAGGAAGAAAATAGTACTCGCAAATAGGTAAAAAGAAGTCTGAAAAAGATTAAGGTGAAAAAATAGGGAAAAAATAGTCTGAAAAAGATTAAGGTGAAAAAATAAGGAAAAAATAGTCTGAAAAAGATTAAGATGAAAAAAATAGGGTAAAAATAGTCCTATTTTTTTCATATTTTTTTGGAGAAAATAGAAAAAAAATAGTCTGAAAAAGATGAAGGTGAAAAAATAGGGAAAAAATAGTTTGGTACTCGAAAATAGGAAAAAATAGAACTATTTTTTTCCTATTTTCTTTAAAAAAAATAGGAATAAAATAGTCCACAAAAGTTGAAGGTGAAAAAAATGGGGAAAAAATAGTTTGTGCTTGAAAATAGGAAAAAAATAGGACTATTTTTTTCCTGTTTTCTTATAGGAAATAGGAAAAAAATAGTCTGAAAAAAAATATAGGTGAAAAAAATAGGGAAAAAATAGTTTGTACTTGAAAATAGGAAAAAAATAGCCCTATTTTTTCCTATTTTCTTGAAGGAAATAGGGAAAAAATAGTCTGCATTTCCAGAAAATAGGGAAAAAATAGAGAAAAAATAGGGAAAAAATATATTTTCGCAACATAAAAAACTACTAGGGTAGTATCCGTACAAACACAAGAGTTGTTGGTAGGGCTATTAGGGGTACAACCTGTACCTTAAATTATCCTCATGGTCATTGGAATTAGAAGATGTTCTCAGTGCAACAGTTTACTTAAATTTAGAGATCTGAAAAGCATACATTGTATGCTAATGGCTCATCACAGTACAATTGTCCATATTACTGCGGTATTTGTACTCTCAAGTCACTATTTTTGTCAAATATTCAACTAAGTTAGACCCGTAAGCTTTTATTATGTGATATCCATGATTTCTTATTGATAGTCATTCATTGCAGAACTTTAAAGTAGAACACCCAATAATAGTTTGATTATAATATCAATGGAAAGTTTATAATGTGCAGAATCCAATACATTTTTGTTATTAAGATATCAGAATCAACTAAGGAACAATAACTTATTAAATTTTGTCACTACACCCCCCCCCCTTTTTCCTCTAAGGTCATTCAGAGGTCAAATTAAGCCTGTAATTTATGACGCCACAGAATGTACTCCTTTCTTGATCGCCGATATATGCAGTGCTACAAAAGGCAGGCCTACACCTGAGCCTAGTTACATCAATAGGAAGGGGGCTTTAGTTGTTGCTGTGGTACTGGTTGTGATATTACTGTAGTTGTAGTAGAAATATGCATTAAAAGAAATGATACTTGGTCGCAAAATGTGTCTGGAAGACTTGCGCATGTCAATGATCTTCCCGCAGTTGATGCAGTATACCATAAACTATGCGTGGTGAACTTTAAAACTAAAAAAAAAAAATACCAAGGGTATACTCTGTGAGCATAAGCACTTCCAAAAAGGCTAAAACTGGCCGACCTAAACTAAAAGCAGTTAAGTCCCTTGAGAAAAATGATGAGGAACAAACAACAGTAGTTGATTTTGTTACTAAGATGCAAGAGTATTTTCTGGATACAGATCTTGATGCCGACAGTGGGGTATACATGAAACATGCCTCACCGTATAAAGAATGACGTCAAGTTATTAAAAGAAAATTACAAGTGACGCGTTTACCTGCATTTCTCACAGATTCCCTGCAACTGCTATTGAGGAACATGTTTGTTGGCCAAAAGGTAGATTGTGATGCTGGCATCTATTGGGCAAGCCATAATACACGCAATACGTCCAAGGGTTCTCCTTGCTCCTCTTCAGCTTGGATTACAAATGCATTATCAATTCTCATCTCGCAATGCTTCTAATGCTCTTATCCGGTGGTTAAGAAATATGAAAGAAGTGCGGCAATTTCTCAAGAGTGCATTCAGTATCTTGCAAATAATATCGACACTCCTGATGGATCAGGTGCTTTCCACAGATGTGCACATTGCTACCCAAAGCCAGGGATAAAGTACTGTAAGCCTGTACCGTTTATCTAGATAAACGGTATCCGCTGAGGACTTTGCTACTGTTGGACGTATCAACATTGAATACTTAAAGGCATCTACAACTGTACAACCTCTGGTTTACCAGCCGATTATGAATCGGGGACCAGAAGATCCAACATTTGACCTTGATGTGTTGTTGAAGACATCTTTACTTCTGCGGTCCCCAAGGCCTTCAAAGGTTCGGAACGATACAGATAATAAAAGCAACGGCAAGTACCCTGATCAGTCATCTTCTTTGTTTCTCCCCATGATTGACATGAGTCCTAGTGATCCATCCTGCATGTGTTTACTACACTCTGCGTTTTGCTTGTACCCATGCTAAATGGTATACTATACAATCATTTTGACGTTTGATAAGCTGCTATGGTGGAAGGCATTCACAATAATCAGGAGCCAGCCAAGTGACAGTGACTTGAAGCAGATCGTTCTGCAGGGCATTTGATGACGGGCTCAGGAGCCCATGAACTTCTTGAAGTATAGTGTATGCCCTATATGCTGGGTGGAAAGGCGATTTCTAGATCTGCATGTGCGAGGCCATTTACTCGCTGATGCTGCTCTAAATACCATGCTGATACCAGACTTGTATAATGTACATCTGCAACGAGTACAAACAACCTCCGGAAGATCCTATAGTGATCACTATAGGAATTTCCAGAGGTTGTTCAGCACCCAGGTACTCCATGTGGAGTAGCTAATTTCGCAGAGCAGTCCACTTAAGTTCTCTCTTGAACAATAACGGACAGCATCTTCCTGATCTTCATTGTGATGTAGCAATTGAGGAAGAGCAGATCCTGGAATTAATTGTGATGCAACATAAGTTTAAAGCAACAGTTCTTGTCGATGATGACACAAACCTTCTCATCTTGCTGAGCTTCTACGCTGATCTGAATGCAAAGGACTTCTTTTTTTGCACCTGAGCCAAATTAAGGCAACTCCAAGAAGAACCGAACATGGAATATCAAACAGCTGAAGGAAACTCTATAGGAGGTAGTGTGTGTGACTACTTTCTCTTTGTCTTGTGCTTCTGGACTGCGACACAACGTCTCGCATATTTGGACTAGGGAAAGGCGTAGCACTGAAGAAAATCATGAAGAATGACGACTTCTGTGAGCTTGCCATGGCATTTAGTCAGCCGGCATCATACCTGAAGGAGGCCATTATTCCAACTAGAGAGAAGGCACTTGTGTGCCTGTATGGTGGTGATACAATAGAAGATTGCGTAAAGGTATCACCAATCTTGTCTGCCTTAGAAGCAAAGACTTTGCAACCAACTTCAGCAGCAGGAAATTTCCACAGTCTGCGTGTGTACTATCAGATATTAGAATGGAAAGGAATGGCAGACAGCCTGACATCGGGAAACTGAGTTGGCAGGTCATGGATGGGAAGCATCTTTCCAATAAAAACTGATAAAACACCAGCATCCGCATAACAACTTAAGGTCATCAGATGTGGATGCAAGAAAGATTGTGCAGCCAAGAAATGCACGTGCCGGAAGTATATGGCCTCCAATGTTCAACAGCCTGCACTGATTGTCATGGCACTAGTTGTAGCAACTCACCACCATTATAGGCCTACCTAGAACTTGATGATACTACTGATCAGCATGCCACATAAACGTTTGTTTGTTGGAGACTACCAACTCTAATCAAATTAAAATATGTATACTTAACTGTAGGCCTCATGACCTGCATCTTGTAATACCAATGCACTGGGATTGTAAACCAACATAGACATAGCTGCTCTGAATTGCATTGTAAGGTGTGAATCAACACAAAACTTATTAACCCACTTTAAAAAAAATGTATGTGTATATATGCAAATTAAAAAAACCTTATATGAAACATTTGAAACATAAATATATTTGTACAACATATAAGTGTTGTCGGAATTAGTCTGAATGTAACATAAGACAACAAATATCATTATAATAAATCTCTACAAAATTGTTTAATTTAGCAGCCATTTTGAATTTAAGCAAATTAAAACACTCAACCGGGCATATGAAACCTTATGCAAACAAAAACATTCTTGGAAATTACATTTTAGACATTCAAAGTACACTAAAAGTGTGCTAAAAGATATGTATGGTCAATATTTTGACCAAATCTAGGAGAAAACCCTAGAATTGGCGGCCATTGTGGATTAATGGAAATTAGACACAATTAGTCCACTACACGGATAATGTAAGGTACAGGCTGTACCCCTATAAACATAACCCTATAACAGCTCTTGTGTTTGTACGAATACTCATAAGAGCCAGTTTTTCGAAACTGATATTTTTGTTTTAATTTTTTCAATATAAAATGACATGATATTATTTTGTCTAGTGCATAATGAAATAACATCATCTGCTAAGGTAATACATTACATGTTGGATTGTGTGGGTGTGCGGGGGGATTTGTTTCAGGTGTGTGATGTACCTGTAGTATATGGGTATTTTAGTTGATACAAAATGTACAGCAGATCACTTTTCCTACTCCTTTAGTGCCACAACAGCCTATACAAGTTGACAAATATGACAAAATCTATGTGAAAATCCTCGAAATAGCGGCCATATTGGATTTATGCAAATTGGGGACACTTCCACTACTTGGATTTTTTTGGACTTTTAGTATGTCATTTTGGGGACCTTATTAAAATGCATTGCAGTGAAAAATATTTTATTGCAATTTGTTTGACCTCAAAACACAATATTCCTAGCCTATTAGAAGATAAATTCGTAAAAAGGGCTTTTTAATGATTTTCCTCTTTTTTCCTGAAATGACGCAAATTTAGTGTAATTGATAGAACGATGATGAAGAAAAAACAGAAATAATGAAATGAGAGAACAGAATGAGAATATATAAATGATTTCAGGATTCCCTGGTTTATGAATTCCATTATTAGGGCTTAGATAAACTAAAATTCGCGATTATAATTCGCGATCATATTTGTTAAAGTTCATAAGATTTTCAAATGTACGCGTGAATCTACTCATGAGTGGCACAATTACAAACATAAAAGAACTGATTATGTTTTAAAGAACATCACATTTGTTGACTATACCTATGCTTCCTAATTTTCCAGATAATGATCCTTAAATATGATCAACAAAAATTCTATCACAATATCGTAACATTAAATCTGAAAAATGTAAAGATTATTTTGACATATAATTGCATTCACTGCAGGTCGTGTATTCCTTACTTGAGCTATTATGATAATTACAGCAATAATAAATAAAAAATTGTCATATTTAGTGTTTGTTGTCATACAATATTCTTTTTTTTCTTATCGACTTAGGTATTTTCTGTCCATAGACAAGTAAATATATTCAACAGGTATTCTTATAAGAAAGAAAATGATGAAAATCATAAAATTCATGTGATCAGAACACAGTTTGTACTGTGACTGCACAGGTGACTGTGAATGCGGACAAGATATAAGATGGTATGAAAGCCCTTTAAGATTATTTGTACTTTCACTGTAGTTAGTCTATCCCCTCCCTCTCCCTCCCTCTTTATTTTTTTTTCTCTCTCTCTCCCTCTCCATCCTTTCTGATGGATGAAAGATCGATTCCATACAGTCTTCTTTTTTTTCCCTTACATTTATATTGGAATCAGTAAATATTCTTTTTCGCTAAAATTATTTTCATTTTGGTATCTTAAAGGTGAAATGACAGGATAATTAAATGATAAACTACTATTACTGTCGTTTTTGTAAACCATAATGTCTTTTTTATTCTAATCCGATTAGCATTTATATTGTGATACTCAAGAGGACTTACATATATCTTCAAAAGACCAAAGCTCTCGCAAGAAAAACATGTTTCTATTAAGGGAGAGAATACGGCTTTCGCCTATTCATTTTTCCAAGGAATGGCAGAGAGGCGGTTTACAGTAAATTTCAATTAAATATTGTCCTCTCTAATATTTATAAATACCTACCACTCGCAAAGCAAATGATGTTAACCTTTCCTTGTTATAAATGTCTGTATACACGGTTGCTCGTTTGCAACGAGTGCTGATGAATATAAAAAGGAGCGTCAATTTGTCTGAAGGGTTCTTTAGTGCAACAAAAGTTATTTCAAAATTACCTAATTCCATTATTTATAAGCTACATAACAACCCTTTTAGATGTATTGATTAATTAACACTGAGAACATTTCAATACTATTCAATCCATTTGTATCTCATAAGAAACGCAATGTGGCACAGGGCGATCATATACATTGTATTCAAAGAGTTTAACAAATTTGTGGCGTATTCATTAGACACGGATGTACATATTAAGAAACACGACCAATTCTTCTAGATGATGCATTCGGGGAATTGCAAATGTCATTTTATACTTTCCATCCTTTATACTTCATTCGTTACTTGTCCGTGGTGTTTTTGTCATGGTATGGCTCACCCACGCTTAAAAGTAATCGTGAGTATATTATTTCCATCGAACAGGCTTTATTATGTCATGCAGAGAAAAAAAAGGAAATAAAACGAACAACTATTAGATCCTGTCAAATAATACCTTTTTTTCCTACAGCGGAGAACTGGGTTATCTATTCCTCTGACGACAAAAGGCCTTTAGCATTCGAAGTATTTGGCCTGCAACTGGGACGTAATGACATTTGCCTCAAACGAAGCCAAAAAGGATTTAGCATTACTCTTAATTAACGCTGATCTAAAACTTCAATTTTAAACACAGACAGTGAGTGCTTCAATATAGTCATACCAACAAAATATTACAAAACATCGAAGTTGGCATGAAGATAAGGGGAAAAAGAATCAGGTTATTGCAAGTTAAATTTTATAGGGTAATCCTTGCAGTATCTTAAATAATGACCTTTTGGAATTACTGGATTCGTTTTCAGGAATAAAGCCAAATGATGCGTTAATTATACATCAGTGGTTTTTCAGTGCTTTAAAAAGATGTAGGCACAGTTATTGTTATATTTATTATAAAGCTTGCTGGCATGGAAAGCAAGCCTCAAGAATTAGCTTTCAGAATGAGGTCAGGTGTCTGGAATAATAAACAGCAATGTAGAAATTAATAGCTGCGGTTCGGAAAAGGTATGTCCTTCACCTAAATACAAGTAGCTGAAGGAAAAATAGTTTGAATTAAATAAGTGAAACAAATATGATTTACTTTCTTCGTTAGTGTTGTTCTAAAATGTCAAAGTTTCCCCGGTAACAAAGAGAGCTTTATGTCGTCATACAAATATCACATGGAGATATTTTTTTGTAACGAAATAAAGATCAGCTTATCGTAAGTTATGTTTTGAAGTACCTACAAAGCAGCTCTTGTTATTTAATGCATTAGTTCGATTCTATCGAATGATGCGTTGTTTATACATCGATAGATATTCCACGTGCAAACAAAATTAAAGTTGTTAGCTCTGTTATTTTATGTTACAATCCCGAAACGAGTTTACATACACAATAAGCCTCAGGAAATAGGTTAGATGGCTTTGACAAAGAAGCTTTTAAATAACTGACCGGCAATATAAAAATTGTCAACTGGATTTTAGGACAGTATTGTCCTTCAGTGTATATCTAGATGAAAATTATCTGTTGAAGTGATCTAATCAATGCACAATTAAAAGAACATGAAAAGCTCCCATCAACATTTTTATCTGGTAACACATTATGTTTACCAGTATTCAAATTTTCCCAGACACAAAAGAATAATGCTATTTATCTGTACATCTGTATATCTTTCACCATTTCTGTAAATGACAACAAATAAACATTACTAAATACGAAAAATAAATATATGCATGTATTAACATTTTCAGACAAGGGCCAAAGGGGGGGGGGGAGAAGGCCGATATTCAAAACCTTCAGAATTGTGCAGGAAATAAGGTTAAAGTCAACCATTTATTATCTTGGTTAGTTTCAGTGGCCTTCATGACTTAATTCATTGATCCAAGTGAGAGAAAACAATGGGCAAAGGGACAATAATTACGAACTGGATCAATGTATCCATCGATATGGCATGTTTATACCTACATCCCTATACACCCATAAAAAAACGCACACGCACTCACACGCGCCAACAGCTAGCAATTAAAATGATATCCTAACTTAACATTTACTTGGATATCGAAATGTTATCACTAATCCATACTCCAGAAAAGGAGCACGACTCCCATGTTGCCTTAAATTTCTTTTATAGATCCTTCACATAATCTAGATCCTTTAATGGGGCTAATGAGGTGTTGTTTTTGCACCTTGTTTGTCGCCTCGTTTTCAAATGACTCGTTAATCCCCAATCAAGCAAACGCAAGCTTTGTGTTTGTTCACATCACTGATCCATAAATCCTCACTAGGTGATTGAAAGATTAATGACGAGACATTGACACATCTGCTTTTGAACCTTTTACGACATTGGCGGTACAAAAGTGAGAATAAAATTGTTCATATCTGCGAAGCCCCAAATGTATCTTGTGGGGGTAATAATTTGGACACTACAAGGTCAATAGCAAAACAATCTCAAGGTTAAGATTATGCGGTTTAACTCATAGCCTGCCATACGACTGCATGCACGCTAACGTTATAGTGCTTTGTACATGCGAGCGAGCCATTGCTTCGCTGCCTTGTGCATGAAATGCACGCATTCGTAATAGCAGTTATTATTCATGCTCATTGGACTGTGATGTGTGTTTTGCACGCGCTATTCATAGAACCATCGCGTTAATCTGATTATCTTAAAATGAACTTGGCACGGGGGGATTTGGGGCTTGGCACAATGGGGATTAGCCCTATGGCATGATAAGAGTATCACTTAGTTGGGGTTGTTATCTGCTATATACATTATGAAATGATAGTCATTTGTAATAATATAATGATCCCGAAACAATGACTTTCCACGAATGATCTTTCATAATCCGACATTTTGATCAGGTATGATATGAAATGAAATATGATATGAGATATGATATGAGATATGATATGAAAAAACAGTAACAAATGATTACGTTCGAAAATGTATAATCCTCAATGGTTATATTTTTTATGTAATTTATTCAACAAATTTGTTTCAAAAATAGCGTACTAAATACTTTCAGTGTAATCGGCTGAAGGAGAGTGGATTAATACAAATGAAATGTTCTCAGTGTTAATTGATCTATACATCTAAAAGGACAAGTAACGATAAGTATAAAGGATGGAAATTATAAAATGACATTTGCATTTCCCCGAATGCATCATCTAGAAGAATTGGTCGTGTTTCTTGCATCTGTGTCTGAGGAATAAGCCACAAATTTGTTAAACTCTTTGAATGCAATGTAAATGATCGCCCTGTGCCACATTGGGTTTCTTATGGGATACAAATGGATTGAATAGTATTGAAATGTTCTCAGTGTTAATTGATCTATGCATCTAAAAGGTTTTTCATATAGCTGATAAATAATGAAATATCGGTAATCACTTAGATTTTGTTTAATTATTTCTTCGAAATTACACCCAAATATTGTTAGATCATATTTACTAAACGGTGATGAAGAGAAGTATAGCATTCTTGATAATAAAAATGTAACTAATACACACGTTCTAGGTTGGAGTTAGAGACCCAAAATCACGCTTTTGTAATTATTAGTCACGAGGCCAAAATAGGACAAAATACCAAAAATTTCCATAACTTACAAAAACAGCAGGTATATATAATATTTCATATTTAGAGGGGATGCCAACAAATTTACAGACAAAATGAGAAATTATCATCGGGTCATTGCTATCCTCGGTATTATGGCATTGTAAATATTCCTGTAACATTACGTAGAAATCCAATGACCATAAAGGAAACATTGCAATGGCGCTGTGGCGCTGATGGAGAATGGCGCCTCTGCGCGTATGACAGAGCAAATGACTCGCCTGCTCTTTTGGCCAATGGGTGTGAGACGTTAGTGACAGGGTGAGAGGGGTTTATAGGTCATCGTCGGGATCAATATTTTTGTTCCTTGCTCCTTGCTCTAGGGAAGACTCATCTTGGAGCAACACCACATTGATTGACATGACATGCTTTGCCAACACCACCCTTAAACACCTCCCTCCGCTCCAACCCCCTGGATAAATTTGCTTCAGGAGACCAGAAAGTTCTGAAACCTCAGATTCAATATCTAGTTCACGTCAATGGAGTGTCATTCATGCTACTGACATCATCATTAATGATTTAATGTAACTATTTAATACAGGATGTGTTTGTAAACTAAAATGGAACATATCGTACATGTACAATGAAAAAACAGAAAATTATATAATCAGCACAAGTGATTGAACGACAATAATGTCAACCAATTGTGACAACCAATTGATTCGGGGTTATTTTCCTTTAAAAATTGAATTCCTTACTTCAACCCCAGAGCTAGCACTATACTCCAAACTTCCCTAAAATCTGATCGCAACCAAATTCCAATGCTAAACATTAAACAAAGTATAGCCATGAGCACATACATGTATAAAATCATCAACACAGTCTCATATGAAACGACAAACACTTCCTAATCATAAAAGAAAATGTCAATGTCGCACAGGTTCTTTTTTTATGGAATAAAATCCTTTGGGGCTAAAGAAAATTAATTGTGACCACGCACAATTAGCTTTTTGTATAACAAATCACATCAATAGAGAACATGTGCCGTGTAGCTAATTTGGTCCGCGTGATGCAAATAAACACCTGATTTAGTTTTTCCTCGGTATTCCTCCTTTGCCAACCGATAATCAGACACTGTGAAAATACAATCAGTGGTGTACCAAGCATAAGGTGAACCCGGGGTATCAACCCCCCTCGCATATGCATTCACAATATGTAGACCTGGAAAATGCTAAAACTGTGAGTTGATACGATGATAGTGATGATGAGGACAATGATAATGATAATGATGATGACGGTGATGATGATAATGATAATGAAGTAATAATAATAAGAAGAAGACGACAAAGAAGGAGAAAATGAAAAAAGAAGATGAGAAGGAAGAAGGGAGGAGGAAGAAAATGAGGAGGAAGAAAATGAGGAGGAAGAACAAGATGGAGGGGAAGAACAATAAAGAAAGATAAGAAAAGATAAGAAACAGTGGATTTTCTGATTGCAGTGAATTGTTTTAGACATTTCAATATTTTGGGGGTTTGAAAGCCAATACATCGTAGCACCGAAAGAACGCGGTAAGTGGCAAATTTACACCTCCCCATCCAGTTGATTAAGTACTGTATACGCCAATGCACAATCCCTGCAAACTTACCACCAAGGGAAGTTACAATTTCCACATCTAATGAGGGATTACTTTCTATCTAGAATGAGGGATTTAAACTGAAATAAACAAAAAGTAATCAGGGCGTATTGTATACGCAAAATGATGTCAAATTTCATTAGGAAAATTCACAGCTGCGGTCCTCCGTGATTAGTTCCTCTCTCTCTCCGACTTGTAAAAAAACTAAGTTTGATCAAAATATGAACCAAAGGACGGAATTGAAGGCCTCTTTCCCCAGTTTTACAAGATTGAATTCACTGTAAAACTATTTTGATCGGAAGGATCTTCATTATCCTGTCTTGATGTCCAGGTATAAAGATAGAGACAGCGAAATTTGGATTTGGAAGAGGACAGAGATAGGTAATGTCCGCGTCACACTGTCCCGAAGTTGACATAAGATGGACACACGATGAAGGAAAATTCCAAATAAGGCTCTGATCGTAAACACATCGGGCCATATCGGGCCATTCGTGAGGGCATCTGAAGAAATCGTGTGGCCGCCGGTGGATTTTTCAGGCTCCGGCAGCAACTTCGTGAGCGGTGGCAAAATCTTTGGCGTGCCAAAAAATTGCCCGAAGACCTTGCGATGGTTCACTTTCGTGTTGCATTTGTGTGTCCATTTTGCCCTTCGTAAGGCTATCGTGAGGGCATCTTGTCAAATCGTGTCATCTTCGTAATTACTTCGTGTGATCATAGGTGCCATCGGGCATTATCACCTCACGAAGACAATACGAAGGAAACAAGAAGCTGCCCGATTGTCTTCGGAATGCAACACGACTACGTGAAACCCTCGCAATGCCATCGTGTAGCCATCGTGTAGCCATCGTATTATAGTACGATGACATCCAGATGGGACCACGGTGTCGGCGAAGACAACCGAATTTAAGTAGCTCAAGCGTTTCCCATGTGTTTTTCAGATTCAATATATCATATTATACAATGTTTTATATTACATTATGTGTTTTTAATTTCGTTTGTAAACCTGTGTAATTCGGCTAAACACCGCGATGAAAGTTTTATTTGAAATAAACCATTTTGAATGAATGAAAAAATAAATATAACAAGCCAGCCTCAAAGCCAGAGGCTTTTTCAAGTACCTCAAAAAGTGCCCTTTCTTACGTAGAAAAAGTGCCCCTTTAAAGAAGTGCTCCCTTCACCTCTGATAATTACCCTATTCAAATTTGAGGCACTTTACTTTTACTTCTTTTACTTTCACCAGTGCCTCCTTTACTTTGTAGGAAGTGCCCCTCCCCTTTTAATAACTACCCACTTTAACTCCCATGAGCACACCTTTTATTTCCACGTGTGCTTATTTTCCAATCTAATTATTAAGTGCCCCCTGTTTCCCATTAGAACAAAAGAGCTCCTTCCACTTTTCTTAAATGCCCCCTTTTTACCTATTAAAAGTGTCCCATTAAATTCTCATAAGTACCCCTTTTCATATTTAGTCAGTGCCTCCTTTCAGGGGCGATAAATGCCCCTTTACCCTTGACAATTTTCTTTTTAACAATGATACGTGCCCCTTTTCCTTTCTAATAAGGGACCTATCCCCTTTTCATTAATTTTCATTTTCAACTCTTATGAATGCCCCTATCAAAATCTGATGGGTGCCCCAATTCCGTCGACAAATTCCCATTTACCATTCTCATAAGTGCCTTTTTAATAAGTGTCTTATCCTTTTCGATAAGTGTTCCCTTTTCTTCTCTTTTTAAACGTGCCCCTTATTTAGAGTGAATATTAGGGCGATTTCTCCCAAAGCTCGCTTTCTACACTCACTCGCATTGATTTCATAGATGATATAATTATGTTACTTTATATCTAAGGTCTTTTCAGTCGTCCGTTATGAGAATGTGAGGATAACCCCATCAGTATTGGATTTAATTCTCTTTATAAGATGCAATTTTTTGCACTGCGACCTCATAAATCTTAACATTTTTCCTCGCTCGCATATGAATATTCAGACCATCATTCCCAACTGCAAAGTATGATGCTTAAACAATATCTTTTATGATGTACAAAGAGAAATTAATATTGGGTACCAATGTCTAACAATTTGTATATTTTCGATTTGAGATTTCCCTTTGTAGGTGCCCTATTTTTTCAGAAAGTGCCCGTTTTTGTTGGTCCCGTCCCCCAATTTGGAAGTCGCTCCGACGCCCCTGCTCTGAGGATCATTAATTTCCGATCAGCAATTGAATTTCCCACCGTCGGTCGAAGGTTTTATATCATCGGGAGGTCACGTTATGCCTTCGTGACCTAGTCGGAACGCATCGTACTCTTAATACGACGTCGTATAGCCATCGTGTGGCCTTCGTGTGGCCTGCGGGTACACTTCTTATTACAAATTCACATCTTCGTGTTGCCTTCGTGACTCGTGAGTGGTTCGGGTGCCATCGTGTGACCTTCTGTAGGCATCGTACTTGCTTCTGCTGTTAGTTGGCTGTTGACCAACTTCGTGCGAAGTTCAATTTTCCTACATCGTGTGTCCATCCTATGTCAACTTCGGGACAGTGTGACGCGGGCATATTAATGCTAGAGTTTGGGATTAGTCTATTTTGTCGATATGAAAGAAATAACCCCTAGAATTCATTCATTGGTTAAACAAAAATTCGAACTCCGTGTTTTTCTCCTTCTACCATTTCAGAGACTGAAAAGTTTGTGTATGATATTTTCTTTATGCGCCTAAGTTGTGCAACATTTTATCAGTCTCGGTTCCTCTCTTTTATACGGTTGGCTTAGGTGTTTGGGCAATCTCATCATGTTATCAATAATAAATCTGTATCAAAGCAGAACCTCTCATCCCAAAGCGAGTGCGTGTCTGGGCTGGCAACACGATTCGCTACAACACCAAGAAACGTCACTGGAGGCGAACTAAGCCGAACTTCTACGATGCTCTGATCCACAGAGGGCCTTATGTTTATATTTGATATCATCGTAAAGGCTTTCGAAAAATCAACCTATGCCAATCGTTAAAGTTCAACGCATCACCTATTGCAAAATGTGAATAATACGATGACATATTATATGTTCGAAACGCGAATTATATCGGCAATACAACATGGTATTGAGATAAGACTTTAGTTGTTGTTTTTTCAAGTTTTTCCAATCACGATGTTTATGTTTAAATTAATTTTAAACATGTATAGATAGCAAAGATAAAATGGCATAGAGTAGTGGACCAAAAGCTGGAGGTCTCGGGTTCGTGGTCAAATAAATGAACTGGGTACCTTGGTTTAAGGCTTCTAGCTTGGATTACCACGTCCCTCGGATAGGACTTTACGCAGTAGATACACTGGTTGCTTTGTACACATGTAATTACTTTCTTAGTCACTTTGGGAATAATATGTATATCATCAACATCATATTATAAGACTATTAGAAAACATAAATATAGAAAAAGAAAATCCACTTGGAAAGGATTCAAACCATGTAGAAGAAAAAAGAGCAGGAGTACAATCAATCTATATAATAATATTTGTTTACATCCACCCTCCTCTCTCTGTCTGTCTCTCTCTCTCTCTCTCTCTCTCTCTCTCTCTCTCTCGAGTGTATTCTCTTTTAATTTGTGTCATAGATAACAACACAGAAAACAAGTTAATACAAACTAGAACAAAATTACATCAGTTCCATCGTGGGGTATTCTTAATCTTATTTTTGCAAAGCGATGTTATTTTGGTAACGGTGCAGGAGTATTAAAAGGTAAATAGCACTCGAATAGACGTAAATTGTGATTAACACGCACACACGCACATAGTTTGCAAGAAGCTTCAGTCAATTGAAGGAGGCAGACTTAATCAGAAGAAGAAGAAGAAGAAGAGTAGTGGTAATATATATAAACATCTTCTACAAAATTACAACTCGCTTGCATTCGAACCCGATCGTCGTAAATTAACTACATGAACTACCACCATCACCTCCACTACGACTCCGATAGCTCCTCATCATCCCGGCCTAAAGGCATGGGGGGGGGGGGGGGAGGGTCATGACAGTCATCCCGCGTGACTTGTAGGCGTGTATATACAGGATCTAAGTGTCAACGGGATGTCAAATCCAATTCCCCAATGACGGTCCGAGATGGACTCGTTGATGATGACGTCTGCTGACGATGTTTTTAAATCATCTGTGATAGACGTTAGCTGCAAAGGCTCTAGGATGATAAACGTATGATGGGGATCAGTTATAGAAGATAGTCGCGTTGAGGGGGGGGGGGGTAGTTTCGCTTAATGTTTTGTTAATCCGTTCACACCGTTAAATCCGAATTCAAACAAATCGATTCTCGGTATTTCCTGATAATGTAATTTTCTATTCGGTCCCGCGTCTGCCTCGTCGCCGTAACTCAAGTATTATCTTCCTCATGTAGACAATTTAAGCCTCAAATGCATTTACGCATAGAAATAATAAGAACAACGGAACTAATTTAAATTCATAATTTTCTCTAGGTTGTTCACATTCATAAATAATTAACAGAAAGACAACACATGTTTGCACTTAGATTATTTACAATAGCGGTTGATTGAAAGGCAAAAGCAAGAATCAAAGAGCGAGTGTCTCTAGTTTTTAAAGAGCGGATCCCATGTGGTTTCATGAATATAATTAATAAGAAAAACAGCGACATTGTGGATGGTGTAATTTTGTTGTTGATTGTCCAAATTTAAAAAGCTACAATTATTAAAGGACACGTTCTTGCCCCAAGATACACATCCAACAGTTGATTCCAAGAAAAGCGCATTTCGAAGGGCAAGATGAGTTTTCTCTATTTTTTTGTTCTTCAGGAAGAGCGAAACCCCATATGGTTTTAAGAATAGAATCAATCAGTAAGATTGTGCCTGCTGTATTTATCATGATGGTCCTTATAAAGATAATGAGAGGGAAATGTATAAATTATGTCCTCGCCTGAAGCTTTATATATATATAAGAAGTAAGGATGAAGAAAGAAATAGGAACCTAAAGACGTAGCTTACTGAGCATGTCAGCGCATGTGCAATACAATGTGATCGATAAGAGTTACCGAGGTCTTGTCTTTAGTTCATGGGATGCAATTGAGACTAACAAGATGGGTTGAGTTATCGCAGAATTATCTAGCACGAAGGGATATTTGGATCAGCCTAGAAATGAGAAAATTAAAGGAAACCTGCTGAAAATTTCGTTTACCTAACGCATCAATTGGCATTTTTATGCGAGATAAACGGTTGGAAATGGTCTGTGATGTATCTGTCATTCAATCGATGGGATTCCCAAATCTAAGCTAATTAAAGACAAATGGTTTTAAGAACATTATGAGAAGTTGGGTTAGGCACATGGTTCCGACAGCAAACTCTATTATTTAACTAATATTTTACTCATTACTGAGCCGATATAGATTTCATGTTTCTGTATTCAAATTCAGTAGATGAAATATCCAAATTTAAGCAAATTAAAGAAAATTGCTGAAAACGTTATTCACCGAAAAAAGCATGCTCGTAGAAACATTATGACATGTTGGGTTAGGCACAGCAAACTCTAATATCTTATTGTTCACTCATTACTGAGCTGATCTACTTTTCATTTTCTGTAATTTAATTTTGTAAATAAATATTTCACCAAATAAAATTTTCATTGGAGTTCATGACGTAATAGTTAACATCAATCAATGGTCACACTTGGTTTTCTTCACGTGTATTAGCAGCGGTGCATCGGAAATGAATGTGAGAAATTATGTAAAGCGATAAACGATGACCCGTCAGGCAATTACACTAATGGCGAAATGAGTGGGCAGTGAGGGACTGGATAATGAAAACGAATGCAACCAAGGAGTGCTGGTAACTCCTTGATGCAACAAATAAACCAGGGCGCCAAACACGGTTTAATTGTTTAGGCATATGCAACACGAGACTAAGTCATCACTACATGTGGATTTTTCATTTTTCATGAAAGTTCAATGCCAAATTGTCTAGAGTGGACCAGAGTTTCTCTTATGGTCTTCGATTCCAAGAACAGGAGGGAGATATGAATTGGTAGTGAGGGACTGGAAATTGAAAAAGAATGCAAAAGGGCGCCAAAAAATATTCCAATTGCTTAAGCATATGCAACATCAGACTTAATCGTCACTACAAAATATGGATTTTTCGTTTAACACGGGACGAGGTGAAAGTTCAATGCCATTTTTTCTAAAGGGGACCAGACTTTGGTTTATGGTCTTCGATGTTTTAAGAAGAGGAGGGCGATATGAATTGGCAGTGAGGGACTGAAAATCGAAAAAGCATGCAACAAATAAACCAGGGCGCCAACAAAATATTTCAATTAATTAAGAATATGCAATATCAACTTAATCGTCACTACAAAACATGATTTTTTTTTTTTTAACACGGCACGAGGTGGGAGTTCAACGCCAATTTTCCTATAGAGTGGAAGCAAGTTCGGTTTATGGTCACTCATTGTTAAGGCCATAAATCATCATGGCTGGATCTTATTACCGCACCGTCTCTTTGAGAAAGTGTTATTGCTACCAAATATTAAGTACTTGAAACGCCTCGAGTATAACCTTCGTCAATCCTGTATACCCATCATATATTTTAAAGAGAGAGTTGAGTTCAGGGCACCTTCTTATAAGGAGTTGCGATTGATCCAAATCAATCGGAAGTCCTCTAATTAATCGCAAGTTGCAGTCTCCAATCTATGAGGTGTTTGTAAAAACGGGTCTTGATCATTCAATTTTATTGTAAACATGGTAGAAGAACCGGTTTCCAAAGCAATTAGAAAATTTCGATCATTATTTTAGATCATAAAATAAATGTCTACCATAAGGTATTACAACTTATCAACAATTAATGATTCTACAAATTGACCCAATCTCGCTGAAAAGCAGCTGAACTGCACACAGAAAATTAATGAGTGTATTGGACTAGACACACGTGTGGAATGAATCTTTGGTCCAGACACCTCAGCTGTCTTTCGCCATACACTATTTCAAATATTAGGGCATGTTATCCATTATCTACCTGGAACCGGGTGGTCCCTTTGTTAAGCCTATGGGAATTAGATAATCAAGTAGTCATCGGTTTAAAAAGCACTGCTCTAATGTTTTTCCAACCTGATTTACAGAGAACGAAAAAAACTTCACAAATGATGTTTTCTCCTCGCCCCGAACTGAACCTTCTCTTTAAGCGAGCGCTCTCCACAACCCAGGAATTCCACGCCCGCTGAAAAAATCGTAACGGATGGTCAATCACAATTGAAAATGACCATAAAATTGCACCGTCATCATACAACATCTCAACCGTGGTCGCCGTTCCCCGCCTCCGTCATCCTAATGATGATGAGGTCTGGCGTCGATGGCTAACCTGGTGGCGTGGTGACATAGTCTACAAGGTGCGGACACTCAAACTTCGCTGTTTCACATAAAATTTGAATACAAATATTGTTTTAATTTCTGTTCATAAATTATTGTGACAATGTGATTTGTTTTTAATACATAACTTTTATAGCTTCTAATAACCTAAAAGATCAAATTCCATGGTTGGTCAAGAGAGTTCTAAGAATATATAGACTTTACGTATATAAAATGTTACATTGTCAAGAAAAAATTCAACGTCTTGGGCAACCGTGTTCAGAGCATAAATATAGCTTGTGATGGAGTAATATAATCATTTTAAAATGTGTGTATGACGACAGGAGTGATTACTCCCTCAATAGAACGAAAATCTAAACCTGAGCTCAGATGTAATTAGCAATGTTTCTGGTTCAAGTTTTAAAAATCAAATCAAACCTTGACAATTTACCTGCAACGTAGCAACAGAGTATTTTAATGTTAATTCATTTAAATTTAAACTAACGTAGTTCTGTCTGTACTAGCGTTGGTATTACAAGGAAGACAGTACCATTACAAGAACACAAACTCAATTCAGTGATGCAATATAATCTTTTTTCTGTCACTTATGTATTTGAGCGCAAATTTACGAATTACGAAATATTTCGTAATAAAAAATGCTATTAAAGCTGGAAAACTTTATTTTTATTTTGTTAGGTTAAATGCAAAAATCAAATCGTGACTTATTGACAGATAGCGACATACCAGTTAAGAAAATGATTATTTGATAGTGTACTAATAGTATTTAGTATTGTATTAATAGCCGTCCACTGTGTCTGTATATACATTTTCTATTGTTGCTTTATCGTAATACATGTACATGTTTATACTATCAATCCATCGATACAATCATTACCAACCTTTTCACACATATTTGATATTTGAAATAGTATTGAAATGATGCAGTCAGTATCCCCCCCCCCCCACACCTTCACTCCCTGTAGCGACTTATCATCTTCATCAGTGTCATGATAAAAACATGGAAAATGGGTCAACAAAAATGTGCAAGTGGTAAAGTGGGTCTCTCAAAAGGGGTCAGAAGCAAAATATGAATTAATAAATAAACGTAAGTATGATGATGATGATGATGGGGCGGTCGCGGCTGCTGATGCTATCAGGATAAAAATTGATGAATGGCATCATCGTGGAATTATGATCAGAGACAGTAACCGAAAGCAGCATCAATGTCGGCACTTATTGGAGCGAAAATGTCCCAGTTCTGATCCGCCCGACCTAGTTCACGCCCCGCAGCAGCGTGGGGGTATCGCGTTGCTAAAAGCTTTAACACAGCAAATACAATCCTACAACAACGCTGCTCCACGGGCGTGGTAGGCAAATAGAGCAGTATCGAAGGTATAAAAGTGTGCCTGTATTCAATCAAGCAGGACAAAGTGGGGCGTCAAATTTCTAGGGCAGGTGAGAAGTAAATTACAAAAGGTAAATCAGGATCAGATATGTAATATGACTGTCACGAATGACTATCCAGCAATCATGATTGTCCTTTAAAAGCTGAATGTCAAAAATATTATTTATTCCCTTTTAATAACAACTTTCATAATAAGAATGTCGGTTATTGTAATAACTTTAACGGATTAGGAGAAAAGCAGAGTCTTTTTTTGTACGTGAGCATAATGATATAGCATCTACCCAAAGACACCAATCGTACGGAATGAGAAGGACATATGGACGAGGAGGGGAGACTCAATTATCTAACCTAAAAATAAACTTAGTTGTTATTATAAAGAAGAATATAGACTAATATAGAAAAGGAATAACTATTACTAATACAAAATGGTATAACCCTAGAGAGCGGACAGGAAAATCGGCGAACTCGTTGGGTACTACCGAGAGAGTTGCCCGAATGAGTATTAGATATCAACAGTTATAACAAAAATGTGGATATAGTTATTACATTTGAATCCGGCAGTTTTGCTAAGCAGATGGAGACAGGGGATATGCTGCTGAGACATCGAGTATCAAGTGGCGCCGTGTTCTTTTGTTAAGATAGTCTGCCAACTTAGTTAATTTAGAAGAGGAGTCTTAATTCCCTGAATGGAATAATTATTTCGAGATGATGTTTAGGTAACTTGTATAGAGGTATTACAAAAAACAAGGCTACAAAAATACTAGGACATGATTCTCGTTCCATGGACTACGGATTTTTATGAACTCTAAAAAGAAAGAGGATATTGTTAAGAAACTGGCACGTATTGGAAGTTTTGTTAAAAGGAATATGTTCATCTCTTTCAATCGCTGAATTTTATTTTCATCATTTGCTTTGAAATCATTATATCAACCCCTTCTACTCATTATTAACGTTCCACATTCTATCTTGATACCAAGATATCAGAAAGAAAGAAATGTTATTGTCAAAAGACCGAATTTTCGGGAGTTGCTTATGATCTATGTGTCCCCTATCTCTAGTAGTTCATGCTGTGTCATGTCTGTCTGTCGGTTCCAAAGTGAAAAGAGGGACCAACACCTTCTGACCGCTGAGTCTTAACAGGGTCTTCAAACCGATTTCCGTTAAGCGCAGATATTGGTGTCCACGGGGATAGCGCCTAGCACCCATGGCCTGACGCTGCGACACCATAACCATCAATCTATTATGAGACGTTCGCACTGCCGCCACATCGGGTTACGCAGAGGAGTTCGCACCCAGCGCACACACAGCGCAGTGCCCCCTGCACGGTTTACCCCCACATCCTCCACGCACACGCGCATTTACATTCACCCACACCAACGCGACCATGCGTGATCGCACACAAACAGGTGGCGGTGTTAGTAATGATCACGTCTGGGCCTCGTGTCATAAAACTTCTTATTAAAAGTATGTTCATATCTACGGTAGATCATTAAAACGATATCAACGCCAACTGCCTCATTTACAAAACATATCGACACAATTCAGGCTTTTACGGGCAGTGTGAATGCATCAGTGACAGGCAGTCAACTCAGAGACACACACAAAAGATGGAAAACCGCTCAATAAGTCACATGGCCGGTATGGTTTCCTTTTAAGTGCTGTACTCAAACTGCGGGTGTGCACATATTAGCACCGGGGTCCCCAAAGACCTTAGCCATGGCAACAATTGGAGACAAGAAGCAGGACAAAATAGACACTGAACTTGTTTGGCATCAGAATGAAGACATTTGCTACCAATAAACTGAATAATATATTCGTATAGCTTATTAAATAGCTAAGTAATAGGTATAAATATCTTCAGAAGTTATTCTTGGTCACTTCTTTTCAAATATTTACATATTTGATTAATATTTAATAAGCAAATTAAATCATTCAATAATTCGTCGCTGTTTTCACGAAGTGACGGTAGTGAAAAAAAATTGCATTCACTTTGCGTTACGATTTTCCTCACTACCGTCACTTCGTGAAAACAGCGACGAATTATTTGTTTTAAGTCGAGATATGCTGTCAATTTATTTGCAATTGAGAGTTAGTGGTAAACGCTGTCAACGCTTTGACCAAATCTTTAACGATGATGCCTGCCATAGTTTAGTCGAGTACTTGTAGGAGCCAATCATTACCCTTCATCTACCAGCTCATCGGCACATTTAGCGGTTACGCACTAGTCATTTCGTTTGCGCTATTTCCTGCGCTAACCAAATCATGTGGAGGTGAATAGCGCATACGCCAGTCATTCAAATAAGTGCTTATATTTTATATTTCGTATTCACTTTTTGTACCATATCAGTGTATCACTCTCACATGGTGCGTCAGAGGGCAAGCAAGTCACTGACTCAGCCCTACATCAGTCCTGCGTCAGGGCAATGACGTCTCGTCTGCAATGGGCTTTATTACAATCACTGCGCCAAGGCGGAGTGGTCCTTGAATGTTCGATCAGCAGGTGGCCTTCACCAGCTGAGCCTGTCGCATAAACACATTACACGGAGGGGGTCCTTGTCGCGATGGCGACGACACGTCATCAAACATCAAATCCATCCTCGTGATGGCAAACACACGTCCAACCTTCGAATGTGTTCCAGAGGCGAAAGATAATCAAGTATCACTTCATCTCTGTACCTGTAGGTGTCGGGAAGGAAATGAAGAGGCACCTCTTCGAGGGCGTCAATGCTGTGACATTCACACTACCATGACTTCTTCAACCGATTTTCTCGCTTCTGCAACGCATGCGTTTGGGACGCGTTCGTGAACTAGGTAATGCCTCCCCACTACATCATTAGATATAGGAAACAGCAAAAGAGGGCTGTGATTTATGTGGATGGCGAGCCATAAATTAGTTTCTGACATGGTAGGAGTATGACACCTGACCCGTTCCCAATTATTCCCACCTAAAATACTATTGTATAGAGATACATTAGTAATTGTGATTTGGTTTCACGCGAATATTCAATTGCAGTTTTCTCCACACGAGAATGTACACTTTTGTATGACTGCCCAACTGGCTGTTTATTTATTAATACTTGGAAACTTGTGATAGTGTCCCGATTCTTGCAGTTCAATTTTTATTTTAAAACATATTTCTTGCTAAAATGTTTAGTAATCTATCCGCATTTAAAGCATTCTCATTTGAACACAAGCCATGTAACTGAATAGCCATTTAAATACATTAAAACAAATGGATATCACATTATGAAACGGGAGAATCACCTGAAACGAAATATATACATTATTAAAACTTTTCCTGCCAGAATATCAAAAGTTCTACCCGGCCCAAGGCAACGCTCGGTTTGTTTGTTTTACTTTAAAAATGATATTGAGAAGCTCTAAAAGAGGAGGTTCTGGTTAAGATGAAAATATTTCGAGAGCTTTCTGTTTATTCGGAAGAATTGAACAGTAGAAATGTCTCCTCAAAAACTCTTTAATTGCCCTCCTATTCGAGATATTGTTAGTATAGCTCAAAATATTACACTACACATACATAAAATATATGCATGGTGCCATATACGATTTTAAGAGTGCTGTGCAGCAAGGTTTTTTGAGTTCATTTTTTTTATCATTCCAAAACCTAGCAGTATGCATCAATGCTAACGTACAATGTACTACATAATCACCCTCTCTCAATTGCTTCAAGACCGTTTATTTTCAAGCGTAACCCCATGCCCATTAGACAACTTTATCTTTGAACTGTTGACATCACTGACATGGCATCTTGAATTCCATGTTTTAAACATGCTTATTCAAGGTCTCTGTCGAGTCTATTATTTTCGTAGACGGAACCGGTATACATTTCCGAAGATGGCACTTTAAGTAGTATAGTGTTGCGTAACTTAAGTTCGCAGTTGTCAAATAGCATACAAAATGTAATAGAATTGAATATGCTACGACGACAGTGACTCCTGACACATTGCTCCTCACTCGTGACAACTAAGTATTATTGGGTAAACATTGAACAATTTTTCTCTCGTTGTCAACGGGGTTTAATCACCGAGGAAATATCACGTTAAGAAAATAGCAGAATATAACAAAGATTTAACAGGGCACTGCGATGACATTATTTGTAATACCATTAGATACTTGTTAAGAAAGCATTGGCTCTGAATCGTTGTTGTTGTTTTTGCATTGCTGTTGCGCAATACAAATCATTTTAGTCTCTTGTTCTTGGGGTTGGTGGTGGGCAGTATGAGTAATTGCGATTAATGTAGCTACAGAGAGATAAAGGGAGCACCCACCCCTTCAATATCGATCGACAGAGAAAAGCAGAGGGAAAAGAAAGATAGAACAGGACAAAAAAGGAAAAAGAAAAATGAAAAAGATCGAGAAAAGAAGACGAAGGCTGAAATAAACACACATTAAAAAGTACCTTATAATTCATCATGAATAAATCCAACCGTTTATAGTCTTCTAATTGATACAGCCTGTAATAAACACGGAAACATTGCGATACGTGTTTATGACAGCTTATACATTAATGTGTACCACAATACTATTTAAAATGAACGCAATGTGTATATTCTAGCCCTCTTTTCATACAATAGATATTTGACTGAAATCCTGATCAAAAAAAGAGTGGTGCAATATCTCATCTCAGAGTAGATCTAGAGGGGAAGAGCACGTATTGAGACGTGACATTATGATAGGGACTCATTCATACGTCGAAAGAAAATAAATCTTCAAAAAGCAATTTACGGTAAGCTGTTGACGACTATTAGGCAGGTCTTGTTTATTTATTCCCGGTTTAAATAATCATATGGGGCTGAGATGAGAGTAGGGTAGTGACAGAAAGAGACAGCGTATATCTAGAGAGGATAAATTAAGGAGAACGAGACGCGATCAAAATTGTATTCCCGGAATTTTCTGGCACCTCCAATCTCTTTATGATATTCATCCCTTCTTACGAAGTTCAAAGCATCATATAGGTTTATGATATCATGAACAATTTGTTGTTGTTACTTGACTTTAATAACCCCTAGCCCACTCGATAACCCATCTACTACATGCAGATATTTCAAATACTCTGCTATTTCCTCATATAGATTTCAACTGACCAAAGATGTTTCCTTGCTTTCTAAAAAAGGTTTCATCAGATAAAAACTTACTTAGCAAGCGAGTTCGCAACACGACTGTAGACTGTAGAACAGGGGGAAGGGGTCCACTTAAAAACAAATAAAGAACTCGGGGTTCAATATTTGAATCTTGACTCAATCAATGTCCCAATGTACCGAATCTCACAATGCATGAAAACATTAATCATATCATTAAACATATCGGATTCAACATCAACTGATTAAAACCAATTACAAATATGGAACACGACTTGCCATTCACCTTTTGAAATGTGCAAACGTAATATGCATTTCATAATCCCAACATAATTCGGGACATACAAAGGGATAACGAAATTGCTTTTGAGTTGACTTTTTGTTGGGGCTCTGCCTGCGTATAATTCATAGAAGTATGGCAACAATGCAAAGCAAAGACACATGGTACACATCTTTTTCTCTGTTATACTATAGAGAATATTTAAGATAGTAAAGCAATATTATTTCGCAGATGCATTATTACGGTCAATAATCATAACTAGAAAAAAAATCAAATCAGTACAGCATTTTTCCCCCCTCAGGGTGAATATACCAAACTCTGAAAATAGCACGCCTTTCCAGCCATTGACAGATAATTCTCCATAATATTTCCAATATCGCAACAACAGAGAAAAATGTATTTAAACGGGCAGTCATAATTATGATTTGTGTAGGTGTTCTCTGACAAAACCTGAGCCACCATGAAAATTCGCAATAAATAAAGCCTCGATTGCTAGATGACGTATTCATCTCAACACAGATGTATGCCGGCGGGGAAACACGCAAAGCTCGGGCGTGTAATTAAAATAGGGAGCCTTCACGAAACGGAAATTAATAGGATTTACGATTTAAAGAACACTTGGTGCTCTTTTCCATATAAATATATATTGCCAAGTCTGGCAAGCGTCGAACAAAAATCGGTGGTAGAGTCGAGAAAAAGTCCTGCAACATTGCTCTTGTTTCGTATGAAGACTTTATTCAATTAGCTGTATGCGTAGGCCATGTAAGCACTTCGAATTATCATATAATCTTATAAGGGTAATCAGTTTTGAAAAGTGGTTAAGGAAAAGCAGGTTAAGAACTAAAATTGGGTCAAAAAATGTATTTTCAGATATTTAAAGAAAATATTGTTTTGTGTGTGTGTTTGTTATTACCTCGTATTGTGTTTGTCTTGATGATTCCCTTTTTTCTCTACCCTCTCTCTCTCTCTCTCTCTCTCTCTTACTCTCTCACACACATATATACACACACACACACACGCACACACGCACACACGCACACCCACACACATTCTTTTTCTCTCCCTCTTTACCCCTCTCAATAAAAATCTTTCTATCCCTCACTTCATTACCCTAACTAATTATCCTATTCTTTCTATCTGTTTTTTTTCCTTTATTTCCTTTTTTTTCTTTCTTCTTTTTTTTGTTTTTTGTTTACCCCCTCCCCCCCCCCCCTTTTCCTCCTTTTGCTGAAATTTTGCCTAGTAGATATGTATGTCTCTGTAATTTCATCCCAGTCTGCGCTATTCTCCCTCTCTCTCTCTCTCTCTCTCTCTCTCTCTCTCCCTCTCTGTCTCTCTTTCTTTATTGTTATCTCTGTCTCTGTCCACCCCTCTTTCTCTCTCTTTCTCTTTAACACTGTCTATGTCACCCTTTGCCTCTCTGTCTCTCTAGTTCTCTCTCTCTCTCTCTCTCTCCTCAGTCTCTCTCTTCCTCTCTTCGCAAGGGAAACCTAGTCTCCCAATCGCCTTCGTTTCGTCTCCCACTGGGAATATTCATCGCGTCACCGTCTTTTAAAGCAATTTCCAACCCCGTTGCGTTGCAAGTCAGATACCACTTGAACAATCTCTTTTTTCTGTAGATCAAATCAGAAATGTATATTTTGCCAACATTTTCTGTAATCAAATTCTCAGCAGCATTTCCAACATCCAACCCAACATTTTCGAGTATGTATAGTGAATTTTCGAAAGGTCGTGTGTGACCTACGTATCTCTTGTGAAAAGATTCACCCTTTTAATGTAATATTACAAATGACAACCACTTCACAGCACCTAATGACTCAATGCTGTCTACGGAAGCACGCATGTTTCATTAGGCTCATGTTTAACATCGTCATTCAATTATGCATTGGATTGAGCAGCGATTAACTTCCAAATGGTAAAGATAGCCACTATAAAACAATCGGCAAAAACCAACATTTAGTAGAATGGTTTTTATCATTTAAATCCCAAGCTACAATCAAATCCCTTGCAAACTTATAAGGTCTTATAAGGTCTTATAATGTGTAACAGTGATTTGAAGTGTTCTTTTCCAATGCAAAAATATATGTTTTTTCTATCTGTATTGATAATTTAGACATTTAATCGTTCCTCCCTATTCCTTAACCCCCCCCCCAAAAAAAAAAATATATATATATATATATATATATACACTGACGCTCATAAAGGTGGAATATTTTGGTTTTACCCCAATTTATGGAATTATTTTAAAAATAATTTAAAAATAATAGATCTAGATACAAGTATACATTCTCAAATTTGATTGAATAATAATTTGACAAGGTGTGTTTTGCGTGACTGCTAAAGCATGTGTATGCTTATCAAATAAGGGACCTACGCCCTTAAGTTATAAATGACAGTACTGAGGATTAATGACCCACAAAAGGGCACTAATATAGCACATCGACACGGTTTTGATCCTGGGGCCTCACAGTTACGAGGCCATTGCTTTGTCACTGAACCATGACTGTACGCAGCGGGGGCTAGGGTAGGGGGCAGTTTCCATAAATAAAATAAAAAACACAGAAAATGCAATAATTTTTCAATAATTTATTGCATTTTACCCCGGTCCCCAACATAAACAAATCCTCTGGATGGTCATGCATTATGGCTCAAGGCATGGGAACACAAAGATTTTTTTGATGTAACTCGTAACTGTGAGGCCCCAGGATCAAAACCGTGTCGATGTCGATAATCGATAATCGATAATCGATAATCGATAATCCTCATTACTGTCATTTATGACTTAAGGGTGTAGGTCCCCTATTTGATAAGCATAGAAGCATACACATGCTTTAGCAGTCACGCAAAACACACATTTGCAAATTATTATTCAATAAAATCTGAGAATGTATACTTGTATCTAGATCTATTATTTTTAAATTATTTTTAAAATAATTCCATAAATTGGGGTAAAACCAAAATATTCCACCTTTATGAGCGACAGTGTATATATATATTTATATATATATATATCATTCATATATCTGTCCGTATTTGTCTCTCTATGTTTTCCCTCCCCTTGCTCCCTCACTCTCTCAATCATTTTCTACCTTCTCTCCATCTCTCTCTTTCTCTGTCTCTCATTTCCCCCATCTCTCTCTCTCTCACACCCAATCTCCCTCAATCTCTATCCATTAGTTTACATCCATTTCAACATTTCAACTTTCGCAGGAGGAAAAAAAGTCATGTCCCAAAGGTCATTCCACTTCTTTCTCCTTCTCTGACAGTCTAAATTCATAATCTAATTGCTTACATCTCAATGAAAGCCTCGGCGAAGACAGAACTTGACCAGACATACATGTACGATGGGAGTCAAGAACAAGACGCAAAGCCGGCTTACTTGCCATTATAGCAATAATCAAACCCAGATTCGGGGACGCCCGTCGCAAAGACAAAATCAACTTGCACGACAACATTTTCAATATGTGGGATTACACGTCGTGGTGTCTGCTGTTAAATCTCCGCCTTGGGCCAGCGTTCCCGGCGAATTGAAGGGTATCGACGAGTGATTTTCCCCTCTTAGGAATAATATTTCTCTGATATAGCTTCTCGGTTTTTCCATAGAATTCATAATCTGATAGCACGATCCACGAGGATGTGAAGGATTGTGGTCAACGGTGTAACTGTAGTGTAAACAGCTAAAAACAAGCCTATGTATGTTATCAAATTTTGCGTTGAAAGTTCAACAAAGTATAGCAGGTTTCTTGAACGTTATTAACCATTTATCGTGTGATATTACGTCCTAAAAGGTTACAAGTGATATTTTGTCTTCTATTCTCTTACATTATCATCATTATTATTTTCATCATTATCATTATTACTGTTATCTCTATAATTGATTTCAATAGTGTCTTCATCATGACATTCATTTTCTTCTTCATTCGTCATTCTCTTTTCAATCCCTCTTCTTTTCTCAATTATCATCTTCTCCTTTACTTCTCTTAAAAGTTTATGTTTAATTCTGAATACTTTCGCAAAAATTACTTTTTCAATCCGAATAGAAGAGAGAAGATGTATCACTGTCGCAAACCATTTCCTATCAATATGCAAAACAGTTTTTACAAAAAGGGCAAGTTCAGACATAAATGAGCAGTACGTAAATGTTTGTTCTTTTATTTCTCCAAATAATACATTATGCCTTCTGTAATCCTTTTCGCTCACCAATCCCCATCAAAACGCAAAAGCAGCTTTGAAAACATTACAAGTTCGAAGGCAGACGACAAACATTCATTAGACTCGTATTATCTTTTCTCCAAATACTGCAAGATGCCATGGCAACATTGGAATGTCTCCTGATAGCTCAGAAAAATGGCGCCAAATATGATACCAGACACGTGATCAATCGTCATAATGGGAGGGAAGAATCTTCCCGAGCCACTCAAAAAGTCGTAATTCAAATCCATAAGCTCAATCGATATTTCATCTACTCTACACATTTCCCATTTAGATCGTTATGGTCTCGAATAAACAAGGATGAACAAATCGCTGCTTCGGATTGTCCTAGCCTATAAATCTCTCCGAAATATTTCTGCGGCAATAATTTTGCACATTTCGTTGCCGGTAGAACACATAGATTGGTTTCGAAATCACTTTCACAAATAGTTCATATGAATTTAGTGAAGCCATTTTTTGGTAGAAACAAAGTACAATTTGGTAGCATTGCCATGAAGAATTCAGGTTATTGAAAAAGCGAGCATTAAACTAATTTGAGTCGTTGTCTTTAGTGGTCTTTTGGATGCCTTCATCGTTTATATCTCTTCTACCTTTTTGTAAATAAGGGCTTATCGATGTGTGGGTGGGGAATGTGTGTTTGTGTGGGTGCGTGAATTGTCCGAGTCCTATTTTTGCCCTCAGCAGATGCATGTATTCATGACCAGAGACGAAGAAAAAAAACTCTCTATTATTCCTTCTCCCTGTCCCGATGTTCGAACTTTGATTGGTTTTTCTGGTTCCATTTTGGGATCGCTGTCTCTTGATGGATTTCTTAAGGGTCTTTTCTCTATTTGAGTTGGCTCAGGGACGTGGTGCTTCTCTGTCCAACACGGAAGTTTAGCAATGGAGAGATCACGAGAACAAACGGAGTTGATTGACGAGTAGAGGAAACAACAACCTCCATTTAAACGATCGGGTTGCAGTGTATACTCGGCAGTGTGTGCCCTGCATACAAATCAGATGCTTCGCTGGCACTGGACTGGTAGATTCTTGGGGATTTTTGTTTTCACTGCACCTCCGACAGTGCCTATGGTGAGAGCGGTTTGTAGTCTAGAGGTATAGATATCATTGGTTTGGTTTCATTCTTGGAACGATTGCTTCGCCCATGTACAATCAAAGATCGATTAAGCTACAACCATTACATTTGTCATTGTTTGAAGAAAATATAAATTATTATTCGCTCCACATCAGAATGCAGAGCATGTGTTGTGGCATGGCATGCCAGAACTCCCGATATCGCTTTAGCAGGTTAGCAACTGATCTATTGCAGTGATTGTTTTGAACAGTTTTTAGCTCTCTCGAATTTGAAAGAGTCATTACACTCATCACATTCATCGATTTGCAATGTCATTCTATTTACTTGAAAGGAATATGGAATAAACGAACAACCAGGAAGAGCAGATAAACTCTATTAAAATCGAGGAAGATTAAACATGTTCTTTAAAAATCCAAGAGAATGATCGACTTGCTATCAGAATAGATTAATATGATTTCTGAAGCACTTCCTGTATTGCCACGTAGACAATTATTCCCCAGGAGTTAGCCCTTGTCATCTACCTCAAACAGCTAGGAGATATAATCATATAACAATTACCCATAAATATCCAGCCCTGGAAAACCTGTATGTATAGGGATGTAACAACTAACAAGAATGAAATCACTTTGGGGGTACTTTTCTTTAATAGATGGGGATAATTTCCCGGAGGTTTTTTTCTTCCAACGGCAAATCTCCGCTGGGAATAATGGTCCGGGGGTCAGTTGTCTCAATGGTTCTGAATATTGAATGAGACGTAATTGGCCAAAGTAACCCGAGACTCTTTTGACTATCCTTGAGACACAATCTTAGATGAAGTTTTAAGTTGGGTTACAGAATAATGGATGTGGGCCATTCATTACGAAATATCTTCTTCACTTCATCTTTTCCGTCTGCATTCACCTCATTTATTCCTATTAACAGGTCACGTCTCTCCTTCAGCATTAAAATCTCAATGAGCGATCTAGAATACTTAATAGCCACAATATCTCTCCTAGGGGACGTGCCATAATACGACTTTAGTTTCTCAAGGAACAACTTAGGACATGCAAGGCGAAAAGCTTCGAAGATTCTTTCACTGATTCAGTGAACTTCTCATAATTGCTTAACGATCATGCACGGGCCGCCTTTTTAGATAACAACCATTTAACATCCGAGACCTGGTAATTACTTTCCAACCGAACTAGTGGATCGCTTCGCAAGAACGTCCCATGCGAAAGAATTAATATCCGAAATGGAATTCCTGCGGGTAAAACAGGGGCGTGAAAATATTCTACAATGATGAATGGATATCGCGTTGAATTGACAATGAGCATGTCAAGCTGACGAAATCGATATGGGAAGAGGAAAAATGCCCACAGGAGTCATTGAATCGTATAAATCGGAAAAGCACGCTTAAATCCAGTCGGCAAATTGACGATTTACCGAGTATTGCCTCAAAGCGGGATTTGGCGTGATATCGACAGAAGGTATATTGAATGGCGCCATTATTACATTTTGAAGTGTATACATGTACACTCTGAAGAATTATGAAGGAAGAGGGAAAGAGAGGGAGAGAGAGAGAGAGAGCGAAAGAGATTTTGTGAAAGAGTGATAGAGAGATTGGAGATGGTTGATGAGAGAGTGAGAGAGTGGTACAGAGTAAAATAGAGCGAATGGATTGTAAACAAATGAAAGACCAAGGTGAGGGATGGATACTCAATAAAGAAATAGGAAGAGGAGATAAACAGAGATGAAGTGAGATACAGAGAGAGGAGAAATGGGAAAAGAGAGAGACGTTGGGAAATATATAAAGATAACCAAAGAAAAAGTGGTATACAGAGAATGAGAGACGGATGAAGAGAAGAATGGCGGAACATACTTGTGTGGAAGTACGTGGATGTGAGAGGGATAGATTGACATATATAGAGAGAGAGAGAGAGAAAGAGAGATATAGAGAGAGAGAGAGGGAGAGAGAGAGAGAGAGAGAGAGAGAGAGAGAGAGAGAGAAAAAAGTAGGGGAGAAAGAGAAGGTGGATTAGGAGAGGAACAACTTCCCACACAAATCCCGCACTTCACATAATCGGTACACAATTGATAGAGAAAGAGAGAGAGAGATAGAGAGAGAAAAAAGACAGAGAGATAGAGAGAGAAAAGAGAGAGAGAGAGAAAGATACATTGATATTAATCCCATCATAAAGTTTATGTCTTATTAGAATTCCATTGATCAATGCAATCTAAATAGTCATATAGATTGATTTATAAGGTTCTGAGAAGCTTTAAACTTTATACCTCAAGAATAAATAACATTGTCACAATCAATTTATGAAAAGAAGTAAAATAAATGTATTCCAATTTTAGAGGCACCAGTGTTCCAGGCACGAGATGATTGAAAGATTAACACACGATAGGGGATGTTGATAGTGGGAAAAGGTGTATAAAAACACATTGTAATGATACAAATTATAATTAGCGACAAATAGATGAGTAAAAATGAGGTATAGATGGGGGGAAATGTAAATAGGGAGAAAGTAGAGATTATAGACAAAGATATACAAGATCAAGGCAGATGCTTATTTGACCGATAGTAGCCATACGGTCCTTGCAAGCATAAACTAATTTTTCACTATTACATGTCCTTCTATATTGCTATATTCCTACCGTTCGTGTTCTCCATTTAGATGTTGACCTTTTCCAGTTTACGTCTGTAAATATTATTGTTCAATAGAGATATGACCAGACGTTTTCCAAATGATTGCCCCGACTATTTTGTCTGTCATGTTGCCGAATCTATGAATATATTATTCATGGTGATTCAAAATTGGGTTTTACTTTGAAGCTAAAGGATTAGAGCATGTATCATTAGCTTCATGAGTCATGAGAAAAGGAGTATTAGTATCACTGTCGGTGCTTATGAAAATTATCATTCGCCAATGATCGGCATACTAATCATTATACAAATATAAATAAAAGTTACTTAGACAATAATTTAGAGCACATTTTACATGTTACGATCTCAATTTCATCATGGAGGGGGGGGGGGGGGGGGGGGGGGTGATCGGCCAGTGCAGCTAAGGCAGAACAAATATTGTGGAGAAGGGGGCGATGACGGCGTTTTCATATATTTCATCCTTTAACAAAAATTGTGTTCGTTCCAAAACGAAGATCGATAAGTGTATCTATATAATTTCATTAGTGTGGGCCTCAGGAGGATAAACCCGACAGTCCTAATGCAGCACCATATCCAGCATTGGGCTATTTACCTACATGTACATGGTACACTGCAAACCCGTCTGCTTAAAGGTACCATGTCCCATTTGCAGACCCCAAAAAAATGAAAAGGTTAAATTCCAAAGGCAGTTGAAAGATAATAATAATTTCGAACTTCCCTCAAAAAGAAAGGCCTATAAGATTTCTTTCTGTGGAAAAATAACGATCATTAGTGGTCGAATCGACTTTGGGGATTGCAATCCTTTTAGTATATAGTCTGATTTTCAATCCCTTGTACCAAGTGGTGTACGTTTTGTGCTGCTCAAAGATTCAATCAGCTTAATTCTGGCCATTAGAAGAAGTGGGTAATTGATGTAGACAAATAATGCTCATGTACCCTTTACAGCTCATTTTATGTATGTTATTACCAAAACAAAAATGAAGTAAGTCAGTCACTCAATAGTGTCTGAGAGTAAAGTCTTGAAAGTAACGGGTTTCCTTACATAATTTGAAAACTAGGGCACTGCTAACGTTTAAATTTCACAGATAGGACATACGTGATATATTTATAATTCCTGCAAAGTTCAACAGGATTTGATGTTGGCTGCAAATGGGACATGGTACCTTTAAACCAATGGATCGGTCGGATAGCGGGGCACCCGTGAAAGGATCACGGAAGGTTAAAATGCATTTGTCAGATGGTTGGCTTCGATATAAAGACAGACTCGGTGAAATTGGGATGACAAGCAGACAAGGGGGTGGTGCGATGAAGAAAGATAGAGACGTGACCAAGCACACACAAAAACAAGACTTTTATTCCTGGAACATTAATTGAAAAGTTTCGAATGCGAGCAAAGGCGTCAGGGAGAGAGAGAAGGTCCGCCAATTTGGACAAAGGCAAGCTGAACATGTCGAAGGAAATTGGGAAACAAGTTAAAGTGAACGTGTTAAGTATACGCGTTTAAAGGGAAGAATGGCGGACAAATATAGAAAACGGATAAGAGAGAAACTGGCACTTGTGTGTAGACCAGCTTGTCAACAACACGGTGAGTCATCAATGGCAGAAGCAAGACATAAACATTCTATAATGGCGACAAGTATAGAAGATCATTACAGTCATATCAAGGAAACGGGTGCGGGGAATCGAAAATTAAAAATCTATTTATTCCACCACACATCCACAAAAAACCTCAACCACTACCGCAGCCAACGTTAAGAGCAAACCACGAGTGATGATAGCATAGTTTCTTGGGAATGTTTACCAATTCCAATTTGCCTTTATCTGACGACATGGCGACTGATAATTTACGAGATTCGTTCCAATCTTGATATTCGGGAAGACTTTTGAAAAACCTTCCCTCGGGCAGGTGGCTGGGGGCAGGGGCGTACGCAGGGGGGTGGTTTTGGGGGTTCAAACCCCCCCCCCCCTTTGGTATTTTTATGTATGTAAACCCCCCTAAAAAAAACCTAAAACCCCCCCCCCCCCTTTGTTTTTTTTTTTTTTTTATTATTTAAAAAAAAAAAAAAAAAAAAAAAATTATACCCACGGCTAACCTAAATAAGGTGACCTTACCCCCCCCCCCCCAACGACAAAAAATGTCAAATTTTGAAATTTCGAGACCAAAAAAAAAAAAAAATGTGTCTGCTTACCCCCCCCCCCCCCCCCCCCCTCCCCCCCCCCCCCCCCCCCCACTGAGCGACTTTTCGGCTGGCTGAGTCCTTGCGATTTTTTTTGACCTCCAAAAAAAAAAAAAAAAAGTGTCCGCTTACCCCCCCCCCCCCCCCCCCCCCCCCCCCCCACTGAGCGACTTTTCGGCCGGCGCGATTTTCAAATTTTCGGGAGCAAAATATTTTAAAACCCCCCCCTTGAAAAAATCCTGCGTACGCCCCTGGCTGGGGGTGACAATCTCGCATTAAACTATCCGTTCCGCACGAGCATGCTAACATCAAACTCGCTTCGACATTAATTAACCTTAAGGCAAGATAAGACTTAAGTGAGAGAGATAGAGACAGAGACAGAGACAGAGAGACAGACAGAACGATGGGGAAGGATGCTCTGGTCACAGCAAGGGTGAGTATTCCACCTGGGATGTTCGCAAAGCCATGTTGGGACGGATGTTATCAGGGGTATCCGATTGCCTTGAAACACAATTTGCTTATAGGGAAGTAAAGAAGACACAGTTGCTTAAAAGGATGCAGGCACTATAGCAACAGTATCTGATGACCTCTTGTTTCCGGACAGGCGTGTACATCTTCATTTACAATAATGTGGAACGATGGTCAACGATGGTCGTTTTTATAAACCGTGTGCTCCAATTAACGATTCAATCTGAACGACATTTTGCATTAAAGACCATCAAACAACTACCATCAATACTTTTGTAGTAATTCAATTACGTTATACATTTACAGTCCTGTTCGATTGAGTGTGATTGAAGTTTGTGAATAACGAAACTTAAGTTTTTTTCGAAAGTGATAACAACGTTTAAAGCGTATCTGCCATAGTTTACAAGAGGGATTAGACTGCCCTGCAAGGTCACTGGACAGGTGGTTATCTCATCAACTCAGCTCTCAGTTAACATAAGAAAAAGAGGATCATGGGGGACCAATGGTCACCGATTAGGCATGGTTTGTTATATAGAGGGCGCAAGTAGCTACAAGTAGTGCAGTGGGCCTTTAAAGAAAACGCCCCGAAAAGAGATGCGTTAGGAGAATGCATTTATGCAACATGTATCAAAGAACATGTACCATGTATCACAATTATAACTAGCAAAGTTTAATTAAATGAGGCATCAATTAGGATTTATAGAAAAGCAACGTAAGAAAAAGTAAGAACTTGTGGATACTTAAAAAAGGTGAAAGTTCGAGATAAATTTGAGATAGATGAAGAGGACATCGGAGACATGCCGTTTTTTTACATGTAAATAAACCCCTGCTCCGTGACCACTCTATTACAGCATCAAGCAATCAGTTTATGCAAGGTCTTGGGTGCGGACATGGTTTACTTTCCATCGAGCTTCATCAAGCAACAGGCCGCATTCTGAGGCACGCGTGTTGGGTATAGATTGCCAGACCCGTTGTGACGGTCTCAAGGACTCTTCAAACGCTGAATCCTCCACCGTCGATACGCCCTCCCCATCATGGTCACCTCTTGAAAATCTACCCGTCCGAAGGCTTGGTTTTTTTTTTCTTCCAAGAATACTCTCAGGGACCTGGCTCACTCGAGAATCACTCGTACACCTCACGAAATTCTGGTTCACATCGAGTTCCGTGAGAGGTCGACTTCGAGTCGAGTACGTAACCGAGTTCGATGTGGAGGAGATCATCGGTGTCGATTCTTTTATCTTTGTTAAACCTTGAAGAAAACGTCGTCTGTGGTGGCTTTCTTTTATTCATTCCGTTTGTCTGTGGTGTCTTTCTTTTATTCGTTTCGTTTGTCTGTAAATGAAGGCGAGAATTTGCTACTTTATTCACATATCGTGTGCGTGGGCGATGTGGGTGTGTGAGCGTGTCTGTCTTTTTGAATGGATGCTTGTGGAGAAAATGTAGAATCATTAATTTATAAGATCCAAATTTGAACAAGAATCAAGGTTGCTCTGGCTACAAAATAATTGCATCATTACGACGTTCAAATATCTGATTTTCACCACATAATATTTTTGGGATCATATTTATTTTAATTAATCATGAATGATCTATTTTGACGGTTCACCAATATGTGCCTCTTTTCAAGCATAATGTGTAACAAAAGTCCCTATCCAATTCTCCTTGTAAATTTTCAACCCATAAGGATATTAATTCTAGCCGGACAATTTTGTTTGATTTCTCATCCGCAGGTAAGAAGCAACCTATTCAAATCATAATCCATCGAATCAATCTTTAGACAAAAATGTTAATATTTAATTGCTCGATGCTGGATAATTTTGTTACTGAATTTAAAATAACGTATCTGATAGAGGATACTCCAAAATATTTACTGCTTGTAAGAGATTATGTTCTAACAATTATCTATCCTTTAAACGAAGATTATTTAGATTCAGAAGAATGACGTAAAGTGTGTTGAGAAGAACACTTCATGTTAAAATTCAGGATACATAAAAGCAATCTGCAACTAGAAATGCAATCGTCTCAAAACGATGTGCGTGCAATGACGCCATGTTTCTACGTGACAAACGAAAGAACTTCTCTCGGACTATCCAGAGCAATATGTACGAAGTCTGTAGCTTCTGTGATATTGGAGATAGGTAGGGCGAAATAAAGGCCTCAACAGTGACCTTGATGGGATGGTAGTGGCTATGCCTACGAAGCTTGAAAGAAATTGGTATAGGGGAAGGAACCTAGAAAAAGCTCGCAAGCACTGCGTGCAAAAACCAATGGGATTTGGTGCATGTTCGTCATTGCAATAAAGATCGTTCTGGGGGCCAAAAGCATGAACCCGATATGCCCCATAGACAATGCGTGTAATGCATGGGCGGACAACGTACAGGATATTCTGTATTATGACCGGAGTTAAATTGTTTTTTCTCTCTCTCTTTATGTCTCTTTATAGGCCATATTTGGTATCATTAGAAAGAGAATTTCATGGTTGTTATTGTAAACTACTCTCTTTTTATCTATGATAATCCTATCGAAACACGTGATGTAAAATAGATTTATAGAACAAAATGGCGTCTTGAATGGCCCCCTTGACCAATTTCAAAAATCCGGCCAAGAGGTGCCCTGCGTATTGGAACTCGGTATGCCACTGCAAATTTTCAAGGAAAAAAAGGACATTTAGGGGGCGAAAAGCAGTCTGAAAAAATGACGTCATAGCCGATACGTGTTAGATTCGGGCGGAATTCGTGTAGTGACCTTTGTTAAAATGCGATTTACTCACAATTTTCTGTGTGAACATATACTGTACTTGGTATCATGCGAAAGGGCACTTCATTGCGGTCAGTTTGACCGCCAAATGTATTGCACGCATTTAACGCGCTATTACGTAATGCATAGTAAATTCATCATTTTGGGCGATAACTTTGCGCTGACATATTTGAAATTTACCAAACATGGCAAACAGTTGTCACGTATATGGATACATATGTATGCCAAGTTTCATTGATGTAGGTATAAAGATCGTCATTTTAGAGCAAGTTTGAGTTATTTTGGAATTTTCTTGAAAATGGCGAATTTGGAGGACATTTTTCTCAAAGTCGGTCAGTGTTAGGGTATATAATTTTGTATATGGCTGGAAAGGGCATATCTTCAAGTATCTAAATCCAAAAAAGGGTACGGATTTGCCAAGCCATAATGGAGATACGGCCACAGAAAGAAAGCCAATTCCCAAAACTTTAGAGGGCGCTATTTATGTTTTGCAAAGCTATTGGAGCGTGAAATTTGGCATGGCAATGTGCAATTATGAGATAAAGATACTGTGAGATTTAAATACAAAACAGAATTCATATGAGAAAGTTATGGCAGTTTTAGATTATTTAGGGGTCAATTTTTCAAGAACTTGAGAGATTTTTGACGGAGTCGGTTTCAGATTTGAATTTTGAGTACGAAGATGGCACTTTGAAGGTCAGGTTATACGTCGCAGATAAAAGAACATCTCTTAGACTATCTAGAGGAATTTGTTAGAAGTTTGTAGGATCTAGGATAGTGGAGATGGGAAGGAAGAAAGAAAGGCCTTAAAATGGACCAGAAACAGACAAAATGGCGCCTGGATGGTTATGCATGAGTGATTTCGAAAATCGAAAAGTAGGTGACCTTGATGAGATATCAGAGATTACGCCTACGAAATTTGAAAGGAAAAGGACTTGAGGAAAGTACCTAACTGGGAATAACAAGCACTACGTGCAAAACGAATGGGATTTCCGGACGATAAGGAAGAGGATAAGTATATTAATGGGGCAGAATGTGAACGAAAACAAGGCAATGACGAAGGTCGTCATTGCAACAAACAAACATGAGAGACATATGAGAGGTCTTAAGTAGAATTTGAATCATTTCCGGATATGAGGCCGAATTTATTTATTCGTGTAGGATACGTACTTTCCCTCAGAAAACAGTGTTGGTTCAATATCACCATTGAGATCGGACTGAAACTCGATTTTGGAGGAGCATATCTGGGTTAGCGAGCACAAATGTAAACATGCTAGAAACGATCGAGTCTAGCTGTGTCGTGATTCGCAGGCGAGAGGATTATGTATCGAATTATTAGACCTACAAGTATCAAATCTCAATGAAAACAGAATTAGCTTGGCTTGGCTTGTTCATGTTTTTCCGTGATGCCGTCAGACGCGGAAGCCGTCAGTTGTTTTTTCAAAGACTGTCTGGGTGCGAGAGGGTGACAAGGTTATTTTGTACTTGAATGGCGCCTCGTTCCTGTTACTTATAGTCGCTTATACTTCCTTATCGTTTTCTGTAGTGGGATTAATGTAAACATACTTGTTCCTTAATTACACTACTTTGTCTGGAATTCTTTTACATTTTCTTATAATCCATTGTATTATGTCTACTTTACTATTAATACGAAAGCGCCGCCAACGTTTGTTGGTCTCGTGCTTCGGCGATAATTGCTTTGGGGTCAACAGACCAAATTTTGGTTTCTTTGGGTCCTTTTCCAAAATTCCGACGACCACGTTTTGGTCTAAGGATTAGGTCAACAGGCCAAATTCCTACTACAAACCTGTACCCTAAACACTATACCTGAACCTAACTCTTTAATAACCTAAACCTAATTCTTAACCTAAACCTAACCCAAGATCTGACCGCAACCCAACTCTTAATATTTGACGCATAATTTATAATACAGCCCGGAGTAAAATTGTCGTCGATTAAAACATGTGGTCACTAACCCAATATGGGGTTATATTGGTTTATTATAGGGCATACGCCAGGTGTAATGTTAATTATAGTGTCAATTATTTTTTCATTTGGCTATCTCCTGCAACATAAATACGCCAGATGACGCACGTGAAGTATATGATTTGTCCCCATGAATATCATCGGTCAAGACTGATCCATCGAGTCAATAAGATGTTTTTTCCATGATTAATACTAATTCAAATTAAGTAATATTTCATGCTGCTATGTGAACGTTTAAAGCTTTCATAAGCGACCACGTTACCAGTGCATGGAAGTATTGACAAGGCATACTTTGTCAAATACACCGTTTCAAATTATCATCAGATCATTGTGGATTCATTAGCATGATTATTTGCGGGAGACGGGATTCAGTTTGCCAGCCCAACTACAATATATCCACTTCTCCATCCTACGTTCTGATACGCTGTCGTCTGAGGACATTCCCCGTACTATGTTTACCGAAAGTCAAGTTTGGCGCCTACAACGTCTCCGTAAAATTCTTGTTTCCATGGCGGAGCGGTACATGTTCTTTTCCCCCTCTCGTCCCATCCTTCCAAGACATTCATAATGATCAATAACTGCAAGCATTAATGGAGATTGCCCCGACCAAGTTTCATGCTCTATTACAGCAGTCTAGTGAGACGAATTCAAACACGGACCTACAAGCCTCCTATTTACAAGCCCAGCCATGATAAACAATTCGGCAATCTTCTGCAACATGGATATTGAGTACATCCCCCGCGTGATGAAAAGGAAAATAAGCAAACTCTGAAAGGGAGCTTTTTCAAATTTACAATTCGCCGTTGATCAATAAACAGAGGCGGATTCCTGGCTGCTATTATATTTCGTGGCTTTCGTTGTACCGTGTCTCAAAGTGCATGTTATGGACTTTATTTTCTCCGAGATTGAAAAAGGAGATGAAGCTCAAAACGAAATGAAAAGAAAGTACTTCTCGATTATAATTTGCCCCCAATCGTAGGACCCGGGTAACCTTGAGGACATATTTTCGTCCCACTGGGACGATGAAAAGTAAGAAAGCACATTAACCATGTTTACGGATTTCATGAATGGCTGTTCTATTACCTCAGCTGTTTTATTAGTGTTATCATTGCACCCGGGGAACTTGAACGGTAGACAGTAATGGGCAATAATCGACGATGCTAGAATCGTGATAGTCTGGGAGAAATATTCTCTGGACTATTTCTCCCGATCCCCGAACAAACATTTTGTCTGGAACAATTACCCCCGACATGTTCCTCCCCTACCCCCCTTTCTAACAAGTTCCCCGGACATGAGGTAGGTGTCGCGCTTAAAGGCCTCGTCTAACAATGTTAAATCTGAGATGCATAGCCCTACGTGTCATCAGTGTCTGTGCTATGGTGTTGTATTGAAGCCCTGACAAATTTTGCATCAAAATGATCATGAAGTGCCTCCCCCCCCCCCAAAAAAAAAAAAAAAAAATACTCATACTCAGTATTCCAAATAGACTGTAGTGTTATAAAAACCGTTAGGACAGCGAATTTTTTAATTTCGATTTCCAATCATAAATATCTTGATAATCAGACAGGCGATCGGCTTGTAAAAGTCAGGGGGTTCCTGACTGACCAATTAAATACACCTGGTTGGAAAGAGGCAAATGTAAAACACCTTCTTCAAGGATCTAAATTCTGACTGAGGAACGAACCCGGGATCTCTCGTGTTAGAGCCTTTACTAATTTACCACGGTACCCATCTTTAATTTCATTTGACAAACTAGACCAAGGTTAATCACGATACTGCTATAGGGGTAATTTCATTATCAAACTCCTGAATCTAACACTATGATCATGACTGACAAAGAAAGCGGACAAAATATACAGTTCCTCAGGTAGACAAAGGAACATCCCTTCACTGCTATTATGTAAAAAGGTGAATATGCATGTGACACCTGTTCTACACATTTTTACATAATAGCAGTGAAGGGATGTTCCTTTGTCTACCTGAGGAACTGTATATTTTGTCCGCTTTCTTTGTCAGTCATGTTCATAGTGTAAGATGGGGCTATGAAGTTGGTATAGAACATAGAAACTGCCTATGACTTTCGTTTTTCCTCACCCATTCAATGTCTGAAATTGCAAACATTACATTATCATGATGGCGAATATGCATCTATAGACGCTTTGAGTAGAGTAGCCATTGAAAATATGGGAACGAATAAAGCGCCTAATATTTGTGTTGGTATAACTCTAAATGATATAGCTTTTGTAGAGGGGCCGTGGTCGAGTGGCTAAGTCACCGGATTGTCGATCACAAGGGTCCGCGGTTCGAGACCCGCCGCGGCACTAATGTCCTTTGGCAAGACATTGATCTATATTTGCCACACTCAACCCAGGTGATGTAAATGGGTAACTGGCAGGAATTAATTCTTTGAAATGCTAGAGCGCCGCAATGGCAGCACAGGTAAAGCCGGGGTAATAATCTCCAGGTTTGGAAGCTCTAAGTGATTCAAATAAGCGCTATATACAAAACTGTGTATTATTCCAATATCATGGATATCATGGACAGTATTGGCATCCTCGGTCATGGAATACCCTACCAGGTTAATTTCTGTTTTCGTCAAAACAGATTAGATTTTAAGAAGCTGATTTTACGACACCAAGGATAAAATCATTTAATATGGAGAAACGTGAAAAATAATCTTTTTGACAGTTCAATTTGTGGATCTGTTGATACTCAAAAACAAAGATTTATCTACCACTGCCAGAAAAGAACAATAAACACAATATTCAGCAAAAAAGCAGGTATGTACCAGATTAGCAGATTATTGACCAATGAAAGCTAAATCCTACAAAATTGAAAAACACGTTTTCATCGAAGCACGGATAATTAAAATTGACAAGAGTTAAAGCTGCTATACAATTTTTCAATATCCAATCTCCGCTGAGCTTAAGAAGCTGTAATTCCAAATTTGAAGAAAATAATACTTTAATTTCGACATAATTATTGTGATTGATACGAAATTAACGATAAACTAAACATAATCTCATATAACACGATCGCAAAGGCTTTCGAAAATCACCATTTGGCAATTTCAATAACCTTCCCCTTTACCATTTGACAGTGAGGTATTACGTAACTTTAAAATTATTTTTATGGTATATACAACAGGGTATTGAATGACCCTTCATTTGAATTTTCGAAAGTATCTGCGATAGTATATTTAAAATATATAGTTACTGTAAAGTGTGAGTCAATAAAAAAGGAAAATTCGAATGATTGCATCTCCTCTTTCGTAACTTTACAATAAATGGTTACATACAATTATAACTCTTGGTGAGATACAATTATTATTATTATATTTTTTTTGTTAATGTCACATGGCCCAGGTATGGCAGCTTGTAGGCTTCTTTACTCTGTTCAAACAAGAGACTTGAAAATTTGAAGAAAAAAAAGAAAAAAAAACTAATGATAATATGACATATTATTACTATTGGAGGCACCTACTGTACATCGAAACTGGGGCGTGCTAAATGGGGATACAATCATGTACAGGGCATAGACTGGCATGGTAAGGAGTAAAATTATATGTTGTTTAGTTATGCACAGAATCTGTTATGCACAGAATCTGTTTTGCACAGAATCTGTTATGCACAGAATCTGTTAAGCACAGAATCTGTTATGCACAGAATCTGTTATTACCAGAATATGATATGAAACATTGAGGGGGTGCGGGTCTTTGTCGCCGAGAGAGCAAGGAGATATATTACGCAACCTGATCCAACTACTCTTGAGAAAATATCACATAAAATCCTCAACATGGGAATTCACTCACAAATGTTTTACGCCTCCTTTGGTGTTTTTTAATAAGGTAAAAGCCCACCTTAGAAAAATACCGAACAATACTGAGCGTTCTTGGAAATTGATCAAATGTGGAAAGGGCAATTTTGCCGCACTCTTAAATCACTTCACGTAACCTCTTTATTTAGCTCTATTTTGGGGTTACAAAATGAAAGGGGAAAAAAGTAATTGGTATTCTAGCGATGGAATGGATGAACCCATTAACAGTAGAGATTGAACAGACGATAATAAGACAACGACGACATAATTTTGATAAGCGCATTATTGCGCGTTCTCCCTCTTCGTAAGATGCATCTCAATGATCATCGTTTTTGAGAAGTTTCTGCTTTGTGGAGTTAATGGGTCAAAGGTAATTATGAAAGGCATACGAATGACAAACAACGTTCATTGAGAGCGTGCCTTGTATACAAATGATGTAAACTTTACAGGCGTGGGGTTGCTCATGCAGGGCTTTTGCTCTGGAATGCTTTCCCTTAAGAGATTAAAAGTAGCAAGTCAGTTGAAATATCAAGAAATAAATCTAAAAACGTATCAGTTGATTTGGCCTCAAATTATTCGTTCTCTTGCTTTGTGTGTTCTATAATCTTCTTTTGTTGTACTTCCGCCTATACAGTGTGAGTCCAAAAAAAAGTTTACACCTTGAAAATTACTAATTGTTTTAAAAATCAACTATGAACAGTAAATTATTATATATTTTATGAAAGAGTGTTTCATCCCAAATCATTTGGTATCATTTTTGTGTGGTATGTGTTCACGCTTGGATGAACAGGATACATTGTTTGCGAGAGTGCAAAAATCGACTTGCGCTAAAGTTGCTTATGTGATGTTTGAATAAAACAATTGGGGTTTGGGTATTAATTCGATCTTTGCAGATCAGAATAACATCCCTAATAAAATTGATCATGCCACACATATCAAATATCTAATATCAAATATCAACGAACAATGTGCGCGCATGCGTGTGTGTGTGTGTGTGTGTGACTTTTCTTCTGCAAAAGGCATATGCAATGCATTTCATTTGATACATTCAATTCATTCTCTCACTCCACTAATCCCAACATAATACATACTGTAGGCATCACTTTGGCGCAATTCGAATTTTGCACTCTCGCAAACAATGGCTCATGTTCATCAAAGCTTGAACACACACCACACAAAAATGATACTAAATGATTGGGGAAAAAACACTCTTTCATAAGATGTATAATAATTTACTGTTCATAGATGATTTTAAAAATTATGAGCAATTTTCTAGGTGTAAACTTTTTTTTGACTCACACGGTAGTGCTTTAATGTAATTTTCACCTTTTTGCACAAGTGCGCCTCGATCATTTGATATCTGAAGTGGATTTGGCGCCTTACAAATATTGTATATTATTATTATTATAATAATCATTGTTATTATCATTATTATATAAAACTATGATTATAACTTTTCGTATTGTTATAAATATTATTATTATTATTGCAATTATTATAATTATTAGTATTACCAATAGTATTATTATTATTATCATTATCATAAGAAGTAATAGTAGTAGTAGTAGAAGTAGTAATAAAAGTAGTAGTGACAGTAGTAGTAGCAGTAGTAGAAGTAATTATCTTTCTCCAGCTCGGTCTCTTTCCAAAATTGTTACGTAGTTCATAACTTAAAATGTCAGCGATGAAATGATGACAGACTAGTGGAAAACGGACAACTGTTTGTCATTGGGCGTAATATAATTGTATTTGTTTGGTCTATTGTCGGTCTGTCATGTGGGCTGGGGTGTCAGAATGCTGAACAGTTCCTTGAAAAAGACATCTTTCTTTTCACGAGAACCAATCGTTCTCGTATACGAAGACATGCTCATGAATACATTACTTTATACTAAATGCCGGAAAATTGGGCGGGATTCGTGAGGAGAACCTGATAGCTTTATTTCCGTCAATGCGAGACGGTGGGCATGTCTTCATCACTGAGAGCATGGTTTTATCATGGTTTCATTCACATTCACATAGTAGACAATACAACTAATTGAGGTTAAGAGCACATGAAAAAGAACATGCCGTAGGCGTCGATTTCGGGGTCTGTTTTCGGTCGTCAGATTTGGAAAATTCAGGATCTTATTCTTACTATTCATTGTCAGAAAATTTCGAAACCTGAAAAAGGAATTGTTTGGGCTTTTCTGTAAAAAAAACCTGCCATTTTGTACACGACTCCCCCTCCGCCCCATTCAAGATTTTCAAGATGTTCGTTCGACGCCGCCGAGACGTCGACATATACGATAAATGTAAACTGAAAGCCCCTCTACTTCAATATATCCAGTGTCCATTTATAATGTTGTAGTTGCATACGGCTTCGAGAAGATACTTAAGTGGTTTTCGTTTCGGCCTTGGACCGAGACATATTTACAAACCAGATGGAGACAACGTTTTTTTGGTTGTCTCATGACTCGTAACACCACTAATTATATAGTTCCGACGATCGCTAACTTTTTTTCTACCAATATAGACAACAAATTAATGCTACTGAAAATCAGGTATGATAATGTGGCATGATAAAGCCTATCCAACTAAAAACAATCACGTTCATACGGCGTGTGATCTCCCAGAATTCATTTCAATACGGGGCACAAGACAGAATGGGTGGTGGCAAAATCACTTCACTTTGCTTTCCACCCTACGAACACAAATCCTCATTAAGGAATGATCATGCATAACTATATCATGCATTATGATACACGAGGGGACAAACCCCTATGAATACCAATACATCCGTGACGATAGTCACACTATTACTGTGTAATCCTTGAGAAATCAGACGGGGGAAAATAAAATGAGTAGTAAAGCAGAGGGAGGAGACGAAGAAAAGAAAAGGAATCAGATCATCAGGTAAATTATTCATTAGTTTGCCTTAGACTGCAAGAACATCAAGTGTAAATAGGTGTTAAAGGAACGTGTATAATTATGTACAATGGTTTGTACATAAGATAAAAAAGACGACCTATGTGCATATGACAAAGTTTGCCTATTTGAATATAAGTTTTATCCCTGAACTTGATTTCAGTTTTATAATTATTAATCTAATTATGCTTAAATTAAGGTATCGTAATTGTAAATAAATAATACAAATTACATATAAGCTTCACTTATATTTGACATTCAGAGATCAATCCTCTTCATTGTTTCTCATTCTTTATTTTCAATGATGAAAAAGAATTAAGATAAACATGTCCATTAACATTTGAATTGCTACTTACTCTATTTATGTAAAAAGTTATTAGACTTTGGCTAGCGGTTAAATAAATATACCTCTTAAAGCGTGAGAGTTCAAAACTTGATATTAAATGATGTTGGTATTATTTTGATATTACATTCCATTAAGGGTTTATATATATTAAAAAATGTGAATAATATGAGTGTCCATCTTTTTCTTTTTCTTTTTTTTAAATATTTGTGTTGCTTTTTCTGAGAGTATTTATTACCCCTTACTCCAATTCAGAAATAACAAACTCCAATACCATTGGGTTATACATGTCTTCTGATAGCAAAATGAGTTTTAATGGCGTAATTTATTGTTAAATGACTATGCTCACTCATGCGTGAATGTCAGTCTCGAGGAGGGGGGGGGGCTGTCGGTCTCATATCTTGGGCGTTTCTTAGGCTGTAGCAAAAGTCAGGATACTCTGGCACATGATTCTGGAGGCTTTAAAATCTTTAACGTGGGCTACAAAGCCTACAAGTATCGTCTTTTCTTTTCATGAAGCAGTACAAGTAAAACGTGAGATCTTTGCAGGTGCTAAAGTTCATCAAGTCTGTCTGAGAAGATGTGTCGAGAAATCTATCAAAGTAACATTGGTATGGCACTAACGAGATCAGGGAAATACATCTTTTTCTCACTCAAAACAAAATTACTTTTGTCACATAAAATTTGATAATATTATAAGACTCTTGTACCTTAATCGTGATATTAACACTGCGCAAGGAGAAATGACTTAAGCGTTAAATAACTGCCTAGGTAGATGGCCTTAATTTTGAAAAAAATAAGAAGCAATGTCTACAGTTTGTTTTGCAGTCCTAGTGATAATACGTGCGTCAGTATTGCATATGCCTAATAACAGCTTGCATAGGGTATTGTTCGAAAGAACTGAGACACCACATGGGGATTTCTGATCGCCTCAGTAAAGCTCATTAAATTTAAAGCCAGATCATTGAAGCTGAAGACATTTTTTTTGTGTGAGCTACATTGTTAATGCCAATATAATGTTTTATGGGCAATCTTAAGACGGGATTGTTTGATTAATAAAGCAAGGTATGAATAATATATGTTATATATATATATATATGCTGTTATTGTGTGTGTGCGTGTGTTTTGTTTTAATGTTGTTGTTGTTGTTGTTTTTTGGGTTGTTTGTCTGGCTAAAAATCACTGTAGATGGGTATAGGCCTATGCGACTTCACAGGTGGAATCTAGTTAAGGTCCAAATTTCAGAACTGCTTTCAGTCATATCAAGTAATTGACAGTCTGTATATAGGTGGGTTTTTCTCAACCCCTTTCTTGTGACGCTGGTACTATCATCTTCATTCACATGGGAATAATTCAAGTGAGAAAGATTTTCTTTTTCTTAAACTTTAGCAGAACCAAACCTTCTCCCGAATATTACTTCTAGTCGCCTACACTTTAATACAACCATACACCGAGGTGCTGTTTGAAAGGACAGTGAATTGCATCTTCCATCAACATTAGTGATTGCGGTCTGTCTACGTCGACACGCTCTTGGTTCTTTATTGAATGGGTAACCGAAGAGTCCACCATACCTAGGTTTTGAGACAACTTCTTGCGGCGAGAAGTCTTGGTTAAATGCCAAAGCCGTAAACTTCTGCAGGGGAGTTCAGTTGAGTATAAAAGAAACGCGAGAAGCCATGCCATTACGGCAGACAATAATCACCATAACTTATACAATTTCATGGCAGCTATAAAGGTAAAATATTTCGTGGACACGTATTCAACTAATTGCGATTCCATCATCATCAATCTTTCTGCTTTCTGGTTCCGTAACCTTGTATTTCTGTTAAGCAAAATATGATTTTTTTAAGAAAGGATGGGGCTTGCTGTTTTTTATCATTTTTCTTTGTGTGTGTGGGGGGGGGGGGTGGTTGGGTATGTATTGTTTATTGGGGGTGGGGTTACATTTTTATTCCGTTACTGTGGATTTTCCCAAACGTTGAAGAAGTCGGTATTCTTCGCGATTCGTAAAAAAAATCCCAAAATATACCGAACTATCATGCAGTCAGAGCAAGAGTTAAAGGGATAGTATAGGTATGGTAAAAAGGGCGCTACAAAAAGTATTTTTGTGAGATATTGAAGTATGAGGAAGGAAATAAAATATCATTTAAAACAAAAAATAATGAAAAACTGAGTTTAAAATTGAAAGAGCATACAATTTAAATGACATATCATCTTTGTTTGATCAAACTTAGTTCTGAAATATCCATAAATATTTGTAAAAAGACAACAACACAAATGCTTACAATTTTCAAACAGATGTTTTTAAATAGTTGTTGATGATCTCTGTATTTAATTATTATTTTAACCAAACATAACTATCAAAAATGGTTGAAACCAATGACATTTTAGAAAATGCACTCATGTGGTTTAAGACCCTTTTTTTTTTTATTGTTAACAGGCTTATTTCTGAGTCGTTTGTATTTGTTGTATACCTTTCGAGCATGGTGCAGTTATAACTATTAGTTTGTAATGTAATGGTACATGTTATCAAAATTCAGTTTGATCAAAACTGTACTAGCTATACCAAAACTCAACTATCCCTTTAAGAATCAGTGTTTGTTGCATCAAACAGTGCAGTACCATGCAGTTTCCCATCATTGTTATTTATTTTATTTTATTTGTTGTGCTAGGAGGCGACATTGGCACATATTCCTAGGAGATATCAATGTCAATCAAACCATCAGTTAAAGCTTCCAGGCGAGAATATTAAATCAAGCCAACCTTCAATAAAACCCTCCTAACAAAAAGGATTGTTTTTTGGTACAGTGCATGTCCTGACGAATGCATACGCGAGTGCATTTTCACTCTTACCACATTTCAATGAAGAAAACCGCACGCTTCTGTTTCAATCAGGAGAGGTTCGGGGTACTTTTTAAAGTAAGTAGGCCTATATCGCTTACCTCCAACGCCCTCTCCCCTCCCATAAAAACACATATAGATATTCGGATATTTCGTGAATTTTTTCGGTTATGATGAGTTTATTCTCGCTATGGTATGATTATAATAATAATAAATATATATGGCTGAGTCATGCAGCTTTGGCAAAGGAAACTAACGACGTAATAAAGCATTGGCCTAAGTAGAAACATGACATTGAGCTATGTGACGTAATAGGGTAAGAAGGTTAGGGGGTAATTAATGTGCATTCGTAAAGCAACTAGAACAACAGGGATAAATTCTTTAAAGTAATAACACAAAATATGATAATAATGACATGAGAATGTCAATCATACTGGTAATGATGGTAGGTCCTGAAGTCCTAGTTATTTCATTAAAGTAGTAGAAATAAATTGTAAAATTTATAAAGTTGAATAATACGTATAAGTACAACGAGAATATTCGCAAGATTGAAACACAGAGCAGTGAGGAATCCTACTACAAAGTGGCGTTTTAATATTGATATGACAGTAGGATAGTTGTAGAAGTTTTAAAAAATACAAGAGAGTGGTAGCCGTAGCAATTACAGTATGGTTGTATAGCTTCTGATATGTAGGTGTCAGAATGGGGAAATGGCAAATATTAAGGAGGAAAGTGCATCTTTGGAAAGAGTGGATGAAAAAGCAAACAGAACATTTCAGTTCATACAATGAGTAAGCCCCCCCCCTACACACACACATTCATCATACCTTCTCTATCTCGCTATCTTTCTATCTCAATCCTTCTAACATTCAAATATTTTAATTCCCTTTTGACTCTTTGATTTGTTCTTAATGTTGATACAAATTTAAATTGTCTTGTTCTCGTTGTTTTTTTTTATCGATCATGTCAAATAATTCGTTCGTTAGTTAATTTTGTTTTAATCCTTTTCCTTTGAACGTTCATCTTAACGCCCCCGCCCCTTCCCCCCTAAAGTTTCGTCCTCAAATGCTTTAAAATGTTGAATGTTTGTTTGTTTGTTTGTTTGTTGTTTTTATCTTCTTAGACACAAATACGAAAATCTTTCTTCCTTTTGTTTTGTTCTTATACAGTTGAGCCATGGTTTGATAGGTTTAGAGCACAAAGAGATACCACGGTAAAGAAGTAGTCGTAAACTTGAAGCATAAGTCATACCAACAAGAGCATTAATAAAGAAAACAATAACTTTGAGAAGATCACCTACAAATATATTCAAACCACGTACGAAAAACTACCTGGCATCATGCATCTTCTTGATATTCCATTAAGAAAACAAATCACAATTTTCTTCAAGATTTGGATAAGCGTTGGAACGAAATAGCCTCTATGATTGATGATACCCATTGTAGAAAAGCAATTGCCTGATTACTTATATTTTCACGACGATTCTTACACGCACATAAGTCATAAAGGGTCAGCTTGAATACTTTTAGGATATTGTGTCCAGAAAGCATGGCTATGATTATTACTATCGATTCTCATATTACTAATAATGTGCCAAGGTGTCATACGTCATAAATATTCCGAAGCATTCCAAACGTACACACAACTCTTGCCACTGTTTATTTAAAAATTAGGACAATTTATAAGAGGATCACCCACAAAGTGAAAAACATGACAATATAATTGCTACTTACTTTTGATCGGTCCGTAATGCCACCACAGCGGTGAAACTCAAAGACGAATGCTAAATTATTGACAAAAATATTAAATCAAGTAGCACTTGCAGCTCGAATATCAGTTTCTCCTTAACAAAAATTACCATTTAAAGTAACTGAAATAGCTCCGAAACGAGGATCGATTAAAGAGCTTGTCTGCTGTATTCTTCTGAAAGTGTCTCGCGTTTTTTTTCTGGAAGTGCCTCGCATCTTTTTCCTCGAAGTGCCTGCCGCCGTTGTCGCATCACTCAAGTCCCGGCTATAGCTCGGTTGGGTGATAAAGGGATGATGTTGGCGATCTTATCCGTATAGAGAAGTGCACTCAGGTAGTATAGGCGGGTGATTGGATGCGAATAGGTGGAGCCCTCCACCGTCTCCTTCTTCTTCCTCCTCGTCTGCTTGACTTTTCAGCTCTTATTTCTTCCCCATCCTCCTTTCAAAGCTTCGCTCGATCGATCTGTCCGACGATGATGATGGTACCATGTGACGAGTCGCGCCAGAAATGTACGTCGAAGGCTTTTTTGCGGGAAACATTATAATGATCACGTGATTCTGCATTATCTTGTACAGGTAGAGAGAATGTAATCCGGGGAACTAAAGCGATTGCATGTTGATGCAGCTTTCGGATAAGTCAAACATCATTTCGCTCTTCCATTGACCTAATTTGTTATTATGATGTACATTCCAAGAAACCATGTCTGTTGTTTTCCAGAAACAAAATATTTATTAATGCCCAAAATAATTCTTTAGATAGAGGATACTCCTAAAATAGAGAACGAGTGCGTATTGTTGTGTTCCCCGAACTGTACATGGTCATGATTCTGAACTTTTTTTCCTGGTCATTTTCTAAACTTGTTTATAAAGAAACAAGGTTGGTATAATATATATAATAATATAATTATAAACTACATGTTTACTTCAAAACTGAGAAAAGGAGGGAGGGGATATAAAAGAAAGTAAGAGAAACAGAGAGAGAGAGAGAGAAGAAAATCGAGGAAAAACTAGAAAATTAAATACATCTTTTGAAAAGAATAGTTTCCAAGATTATTCTTTAGGAGTATTTAGAAATAGTTTACCGAGGAGGTAATATTGCAATGTCAAGTGTTAAACAAATCCACAAAGCGTTAAAAATCTATTAATAGAGGTCCAATATGTAGCTTGCATTTCAGCTCTTTGAAGCCAATCACCGGGCGATGCCGAGTAGGCCCTTATCGCCGAGGGATGCCGAGTAGGCCCTAATCGCCAGGTAATGCCAAGGTGTCGTGGACGAGTTGATATGTCACCGGACTGTGGATCACAAGGTATGCGGTTCAAGTCCCACCGCGGCACTTATGTCCTTTGGCAAGATATTGATCTACATTTGCGACTCTCCATCCAGGTGTTAAATGGGTACCCGGTAGGATGCAGAAGCTACTGTGCTTAGATTAGCAAGTGTGCGCTTGTAAAAATGACGCCTGGCTGGAATGCTTCCCATGGAGTGGAGAATGTGCATAAATTCGTCCTTGTTTTCACGAAGTGACGGTAGTGAGGAAAATCGTCACGCAAAGTGAATGCATTTTTTTTTCACCACCGTCACTTCGTGAAAACAGCGACGATTATTGTGTGCGGGTAAGCCTGAATCCGATGACCGGGGTAATAATATATTTATCTTTAAAGCGCTTTGAGAGGGCCTTCGGTCCTGAAAAGCGCTATATAAGAACCATTAATAAGAGCTATTATTATTATTATTATTATTATACCTAAGCCGAGCGATGCCGAGTAGGCCCTAATCGCCGAGCGACTCCGAGTATGCCCTAATGCCGAACTTGGCCATGCAAACTCAAGAGAAGGGGGGGGGATGATAGATAGAAAAGGAAGAGAAAGGGAAACATATAAAGAAATATCGTGAAAGATAGAAGGGGTAAAAAGGGAACTTTAAAGAGCAAAATAGTGAAACCGTACACTCTAAAAAAAAACTGCTTAATTTGAGTCAAAATGTTACTCTTTTGGGTGGTCAAAAGGAAACCACCCGACTTTTGAGTAAACTTTACTCAGCATGTGTTGAGTAACAAATCTACCCATCTGTTGAGTAAAAATATTACTCAATAAAAGACTAAATCTCTACTCAGTTTGAATGAGTCAACCTTTACTCAATATTTACTCTTTGTTTAGCGGTTTCCTTTTTTACTCAGTACTGGGTAGAAACGTAATCAACTCATGTCGAGTAAGAAACTGCTCATGAGTTGAGCCAAATTTTACTCAATTAACGAGTACATGTTTTGACTCAAATTGTTTGAGCGATTTTTTTGCTCAAATATTGAGTATGTTTTCTGGGTAACGCTTAGTTGCTCAATCAATATTGAGTAAAAACATGGAATAAGTTAAGTACATGTTTTTACTACATTAGGGGTGCAAACCGATGCAATAGCAGCACCTTTAGGGGTTCAATCCTGCACCCTTTAAAAGGTGCAATCCTGCACCCATCATCGAGGAATACTGGTAAAATTTGCTCGTACACAAATACATATTAAACATGCATGATGTTTCTTGGTTAGTAATCATATAATCAATATATCTATTGCTAAAACGTGAATGTAATTGTAACATGATCAGACAAAATAATATATTGGTTAATGATTGCCAAAGGAAAATACAAAATCAAAAAATTGATGTGCATTGTCATAATTTGCTTAACAAATCATGATAAATGTATTTTTATGTGAACACGTGGAAAGTAATCATGAATATGCATGCAATATGCAAACTTTTATTTTGCACCCTCTTTTGGTCGATAGGGTTCATTTTTGTGGGAAGGGTGCAAAATCTTATATTGCACCCTTTTTTTAACCCCTTTTCCTTCAATAGGGTTCATTTTTATGTAAAGGGTGCAAACTCTTATTTTGGCACCCTTTTTTCTAAGAGTGTATCTCAGTTCTTTCGCATCTTTCTGCACGCGCACATGCATGCACGAGACATGCACATGACGGACAATGAAAGAGTACAAAATATCCAGTTCCTTAGGTAGACAAAGGAACATACAGCTGCTATTATGTAAAAATGTGTAGAACAGGTGTCACATGCATATTGACAGCTAGTTGCACTTTCCATCGATCCAACTTTCACTCGCACCCGAGGTAAATTCGGGTAAGAGATCAATGTTGATTTATTTATCACCTGCCGCAGCGTAATACCCAACCGTAGTTTACTCAAAATTGATACAAACGAAATTCGTACTCAATGTTGAGTCATTGATTTACTCTTTATCAAGGTAACAAATTACTCGGGTGACGAGTACCACTAAAATCAAGGTCTTACTCCAGCTTGAGTACTGAATTGCTCATTTTGTTACTCAACTTGTTTTACTCGGCACAATTTACTCGCTGACATTAAGAGTGTAAAGCAGGGCTCCCACTTAGCCGAGTTGTATTAGCGAGTTATGGCGAGTTGGGGTGAGTTGCCTCAAAGAGGCACTCGCAATAACTCGCAAACAATTCGGTATGGCTTAGCAGGGCTCCCACTTAGCCGAGTTGGAGCCTCGAGTTGTGGCGAGCTGGCGCAAGATTATGGCAAGCCGTTTTATCAAGTAATGCGAGTATATTACGAATGTTAAGCAAGTTCACCTCGAGCTACAACGAATCAGCGAAAATTTTGAACATGTTCAAAATTTTCACTGATTCGTTGTTACTCGAGGTGAATTCGCTGTTTCTCGAGGTGAACTCACTTACACTCGTAATATACTCGCAATACTCGTAACAAGCTCGCGCTGCACTCTTCATAAGGTGGCTAGTTGCTACGCGTATATTACGAGTGTAGGCGAGTTCACCTTGAATTACAACGAATCGGGGGGAAAATGTCAACATGTTCACATTTTTGGAACTGCTTGCGACTTCGAGGAGAGTCGTGGAATGTAGTAAAGAGTTACGCTAAGCCATACCGAATTGTTCGCGAGTTATTGCGAGTGCCTCTTTGAGGCAACTCACCACAACTCGCCATAACTCGCTAACACAACTCGGCTAAGTGGGAGCCCTGCTTAAGAGAATTTCAGAGATACAGAGGCGAGGTAGAACATATTGACATAACTCAAGTCAGACCGTATGGAATCGAACTGAAGTCCATCAGAGAGGATAGAGAGGGAGAGAGAGGGAAAGAGGGAGAGAGATACAGACACAGACACAGAGACACAGACAGACAGACAGAGAGACGGAGAGAGAGAAAGAGAGAGAGAGCAAAATACATGCTAGGAAGTGGAGGACGAGCATCAATAGTGGGTAGATTGTACATGTTGATTACTCAGAACTCATTGTATCACGTGACATACCTTTTAATATCCGACCTATGTCAGGCTATAGGGAATCGAACATCCGTCTTTATGTTTCAAAGTTGACTAACCGGTCAGTCAATAATCAACGTTTCTTGAACCCGTCATGACTGTTCGCTCTTATGCTCTCCATCATGTTGTACATGCATACTGACAATCAATCCTCTTCGTCCTTCCATTAAAGATAAGATTGACTTAAAGTGACTCAGTAACATTGCCTCAGATTCTGAAACAAAATCCTGGATTTAGCTCATGCTGCAATCATAATTATAAACATTTAGGTCAGTAAGGAACACCATGGTTTTTACAAGCCGATCGCCTGTCCTATTATCAAGATATTTATGAGTGGAAATCGAAATTTTAAAAACCGTTTTCCTAACGGATTTTATAGCACTCTACAGTCCATTAGGGAAAATGAGTATAGTAAATCCGGTCATTTTTACTTTTTTGAGGCATTTTATGATCATTTTGAAGCCCAATTTTGTTTGTAGGGCTTAATATATCACAGACACTGATAACATTCAGGGCCATGCATCTCAGATTTGTAAAACTGGAAACATTCTTTAAACGATGCCTTTAAAAATAAGATTGCCTATATGGCTCGTCCAGATACATTGTATGCCGTGTTACCAAAGTCCTTCCCGAATTCACTCTGGTGTGTGTTAAAGATAGAGCAATGTGAGGCGTACTACGCTTGTAACGTCATCATCAGAAGAGAAAAACGCCGCGTTTTACAGTGTATTTATATTATGGTAAAGATATAAACAAAACATATAATGTAACTCTTTTTATTCTATATTTGTCATTTTGGACGGGAATAGTAGTAGAAAATACTTTGAAAAGAATAGCTCTTCAAATGCATTTATAATTCTAAATATGAAGAGAAATAACTAAAATATATATGGCCACACTTTTCATAAAAACCTAACATATATGTAAAAGTAGGTCCTTAATAATTTACTTTAATATGTGTTTGTTTGTATATTTTACCTGACTGTTAAGAAAACATGTGTATGATTGTATGTAAGCAACCAGGAGACCAATGGCTTTAATGTGTCTGTGATTTTTAGCAAAGTCAGTTTCATTTCATCCCAATCGTTCCCAAATAATGTTCAACGGCTACTATATTATAATACTATATATGAGCGACCTTTCGCAATTACTCTAAGACAGTTTCTTTCATAATGTGATTGCACGAACAGTACTTAACTTAACCTTTCAACTTGCCTATGCGGGCAGGGTACGTATTAAAGGGATTGGGTAACTTTGCCTCAGATTCCTTTTAAAAACCCTGAATTTAGCTCATGCTGCAACCATAATTACAAACCTTTAGGTCATACATGTATCCCATGACATTTAATATCCAATCGCCTATCTGATTATCAAGATATCTATGATTGGAATTTGAAATTTCAGAATTCATTTTCTTATGGGTTTTATAACACTACTGTCTACTGGGAAAATGAGTATGGTAAAACCGGTCATTCAAAGATTTTTACTTTTTTGACGCACTTCATGATCATTTTAAAGCGCAATTATTTTGTTTAGGGCTTCAACATGTAGGGCCATGCATCTCCGATTTAACATTGTTAAACGATGCCTTTAAAGTTGAAACTCTAAGCAAATAAATGTCCCTTAATTTGTTACCTACGGCAAGTATATGTTATTTTTAAGTTTTTCAATTACTTAGTATATCACAAAACAATTCTGTCTACTCGAAATCCTCAATTGAAATGTTGAAAATATCCGCCTCTCTTTGCATAGAAAATCAGTCACGGCGCTGGTCTACTATTTATGACCTCACGTCCGGGAGAGAGTATATTCACGTACCCGGATGTTCCATAGCAAACGTGTGCAGAGTGATACGATTTTCTGCATATTTTTGTTTCAAAGGCTGAAAAGTCTAATAAATCATAATTCTATGTACAATTCTTTACCTTCCCCTAGTACTTCATAGTATTAATATCAATTCCCCTTTTAAAAATTATGACATATACATGCCAACGATGTGCTATTAGTCGATATTTTCACCATGTAATTTTTGTTTTGGTGTTGAAATCGGCCCAGGCACGGAGTGAACAGTAGCTGTCTACCCATGCACAGTTCATTACCATACACTACAGCGATCGATCTCCCGATGGTTTCTTCTTCCTTTTTCCCATGTCTTTCGCCTTCCTTGGCCCTGAAGATCCTTCATCTACCAATTCTGACACCGGTAGTCAGGAGCAAGTCTTTGTTAGTTGTTTTTCTTAGCTGGCAACGTCGCTTTCATTCTCTTGCAATTGCCGATAAACATATAACTAGCGCACATACGTTCCATCACAAGCAAGCAGCGCCTAGAGCAGCGGCTTGGTCTTACCTCCCGATTCTGCTCGCTTCACGAACGTTCATGCAAGAGAGCCGCATCACTCGCCAAAATATTATAGAGGAAGCGCGCTTGCATGATCTCGTTCAAGTTTGATATTTTACCACATAAAATGTTTAACTGGTACTGTATCCTTTTTTGAGGCAGTCACACACATCTATGATAATTACTATCATAGTTCTAGACCTATTCGTTTTACAAAACTGCTCCTGTACCTTATCTGATGACAATATAATGCATCCGCCTATTCATACGTGCACGATTTAACTTTAATTCCTAAGCAGTAAACTCGTCTTAAATCTCTAGTAAATAGGTGAATATGAGGATATAAAAAGAAATCAGCGACTGGAAAATGTTGCTTCGTTATTCTTCATTCAAATGAAAACAGAAAATCCATCAAATATACTCCTTAACAACAACAAATCTAAGCTCTGACAGGGTAGCATTTACGTAGGGATATCACTGCCATTCACTCTCACTGAGCCCATGACTCCCGTTCGTGACGTCACGGATAGAGGCCCGACTCTACGTGCACTTCCGGGTTTCAGACTTAGATATTTTGGTAGAGTTTACTCGAATAAATTCATTATTCTAAACTTGTTTTGTCGGGTGGACACCATTTGGTGTTATTATGGGGGTTAAAAGCTTTCTATTTATGTAATTATCTCAGTATTTGGGATTGTCTTAGAGTATCAACTTTAAGGATACTTGAGTGAAATGCAGAGAACCTCCCACTGCCGCTGAAATGTGATTAACTTCATGAAACTTTCATGACTTTTCGGCGAAACTTCAAGATTAACCATCCACCCAATCTCAATAAGTAGATCCACCATGAGCAACTAGGTATAAAACGCTTTAAAAAACGGCTCAAGCTTACTTCAGTTTTTCGAAACTCATATAATCGATAGAATTCATATGTATGAGGATATTTGCTCCACTTTTCCTTTCTCTCTTTACTCAAAATATCATATTTGTCTTCATCTTCTTACCATCGGAACTGTCACATGAATGATTCATGTTTTTGTATCACTTTGTTTTTTCCTGTACAGCCCCTTGATTTAGAAGTGCCTCGAGTGATGGTTCAACATCGTACACTCAATCAACATACATATTGACGCCAATCGTCTACGTTTACATGATTTTATGAGATAAAACGATTGTCATTTTCTAACAAATGTCATGCTTTTTAGACCCTTTTCCCCAAAACATCAGTTAACCAAAAAAATATATAGATTCTTTATTAAAATCACGTTTTTCTTTACTATTAGAAAACAATTGTCTTGAACACGTGGCAGTCACGTTCATTTCAGCGTCACTTAAGCTAAATGAGATTGAATTATATTAAGCTACACGACAAAGGTTTTATCTTAAACTTGTAATAATCACTATTATAGCAAAATCATGAAAAAAACAATCAGCACAAAAACGACATAAACACGAAAAATAGGTTGTGTTATTACAAATAATCAGAAGAAAAAAAGATAAATACACATAGCTGATTGTATTTTCCGTTGTTTGCCAATCACTAAAAATTTTTTTTTTTAAATATTCAAAGAAAAACACAGAAAGTTTCGTTACAATGTAAAAATGTCAACAATTATTCCGAAATTCATATTCACACAGATATTCACTTGAATACCTCCTTTTTGCCACAGTGAAGATGAATAAGATGGTATCGGCCAAAAGACATTATTGCATTCGAAAAGATGACAAGAATAATGATGAGTGTGTCCATACTCATTTCAAATGTCATCAGCTAAGGGGTTTTAATGCATGATTACGGCTTCGATCAATTGCTCGGTACAGAGAAACTGATTTGTTCATTTTTTAATGTTCAATTTGTTTCATTTTGATAACTGTTTTCTGAGAATTTGTTTCTAATCCTCTCTTTTTCTTGAGTTTTCGTGTCTTCATGAACTCTTTTATTTTCATTCTTCTCTTTTTTCCCTCCGTCCTCTTTTTCATCAGATCGTTGTTCCTTTTCTCCTCCTTTCTCTATGTCTATATTTTTTATTCTTCTCTTTCTTCTTCAATATTTCTTTATCTTTTTCTCATCATTGTTCTATTTTCTACCTCCTGTCATCGCAAACTTTGTGCTGTGAATAACGCTAACTAGAAAAATACTTGACAATTAATCAGTTTGTTTAGCTTTTCAATTTTTTCTGCCCCCATTATATGATTGTAAAATTATAAATAGGTCTCTGCCTATCATCGCGGTTCTTTGTGTGTTTGATAATTTAAGACGTTGATCTTTCGTCTTAATCCATAATAATTCCTTTTAAATTGAAACATGATATTTGTTTTTGCTAAGCATCTTTTATTCTAGTTTCCCAATCTAAGTCGAATTGTCATCTTTTCTTTTATTTTCCACTAAAAGTCAGAATATGCTATCCTTGTACGTAGTAAAGCACTGACGGGCGATGGCATGATTAAGTTATATGGAAATGAATCTGCTTTCAAATTCTCAATCTACAGTTGTTACTTATCAGCCTTGTTTCATCATCAGTATCATCGACACCGGCGTTATGAAAATCGTCAAAAACTATTTTTAAAACTACCCTTTCTTGCGGTAAAAGCAAAATAATGAAATGCCTTTTTTATTCGTTGTCCTATGAAGAAGAAAAAGAACGTATTTTATGCTCAGGTTAAGCTGGTACAAACTCCGTGATGAATATTGAAAAGGATCAACCCGGATCATAGGGTTTAAACAAAAGCTACTTGAGAGATTCAATATCGAAGCTATGAAGAAATGCCAAGGGCCAAAGAGAAATCGAGGACGGATTCTCCATGATTACGTGTCTGGGGTTAAAGAAAGGGAGAGGAGGGATGTATGGAGAAATGGATGAGGGATAGATAAAGGAGGGGGCGCTAGGAAATGAAAGGGGTGAGGAGGGGAGAGGGGGAAATGGGCATGGATTATCGATGATTACGTGTCTGGGGTTAAAGAAGGGAGAGGAGGGGTGTATGGGGAAATGGTTGAGGGATAGATAGAGGAGGGGGCGCGAGGAAATGAAAGGGGTGAGGAGGGGAGAGGGGGAAATGGGCATGGATTATCGATGACTACGTGTCTGGGGTTAAAGAAGGGAGAGGAGGGGTGTATGGGGAAATGGTTGAGGGATAGATAGAGGAGGGGGCGCGAGGAAATGAAAGGGGTGAGGAGGGGAGAGGGGGAAATGGGCATGGATTATCGATGATTACGTGTCTGGGGTTAAAGAAGGGAGAGGAGGGTGTATGAGGAAATGGTTGAGGGATAGATAGAGGAGGGGGCGCGAGGAAATGAAAGGGGTGAGGAGGGGAGAGGGGGAAATGGGCATGGATTATCGATGATTACGTGTCTGGGGTTAAAGAAGGGAGAGGAGGGTGTATGAGGAAATGGTTGAGGGATAGATAGAGGAGGGGGCGCGAGGAAATGAAAGGGGTGAGGAGGGGAGAGGGGGAAATGGGCATGGATTCTCGATGATTACGTGTCTGGGGTTAAGGAAGGGAGAGGAGGGGTGTATGGGGAAATGGATGAGGGATAGATAGAGGAGGGGGCGCGAGGAAATGAAAGGGGTGAGGAGGGGAAGAGGGTGAAATAGGCATGGGCATTATACGTGAATACAGAATAAGTGATAGAACAATATACATTACAAAAGTGAAAGAACAGGAAGAATGAAAAAGGGAACGGGTTTAACCGGAATTAAAGTTAATGAGAGGAGGGTATGTTGTGTAAGAAGGTCTGCGGCAGAGAGAAATGGAAAGAGAAAAAAAGAGAGAGAGGAGAGGGAAAGAATGAGAGGGAGAATGATGAGGATGGAGCGAGAGGAGTAACAACGAAAAAAATATTGAGAAAGGGGAGGAGAGATTGAATGTATAGAAACAGGGGGACGGGAGAAAAGAGCGCGCGAGAGGGAAAGAGAGAGAGGGGATAGAGAGAGAGAGAGAGAGAGAGATGGGGAGAGAAAGAGAGGGGGAGAGAGATAGAGATAGAGAGAGATAGGGAGAGAGGACAAAGGTGTGTAGTGCGAGGGGTAATACGACAAAAAAGACATTAAGAGGAAGAGGTGGATAGTGATATTATAGAGAAGAAGAGAGAAAAGAATGAGAGAGATAGAGAGAGAAAGAGAGAGAGGCAGAGAGAGAGAGATTGAAATGGCTAGGGAAAAGTTTGCGCCTATACAAAACTCTTCCGATGCACATTCGTAAGACTCCCTTCGAGGCGGACTTACTTTACAAATATGAATTTCGTGTTTCCTCTCATTCTCTATTGATGAAAAACACGAGAGGATCTGCATTCGAATCTGGAACTTTCAGTGGGAATAACTTACGACAAGCCAATAAGACCACCTCAGGTGTCGCTTATTTTATTGGATTCCTGTTTTATAGTAAAAGATGGCTGGGGATAACATTCGCAAGATGGATGTGTTTCCGTTTCCCTGTCGTGTTGTAGCGTACAGAAACTATTCTCAAGAAGGTGATACAAGTTGGGACAGATTCTTTAATTTCAAATAGGAAAACCGTATTTTAGAAATGCCGTTTTTATACTAGTTTATTGCATATGTCATTGTATATTCAAATACCTTTCTGTCTTTGTTCCACCGCTTGGAGGTCGTTGGGAGCAACAAGGAAATGGACAGATACTACATAACCACCTGTCTTCAGCTCAAATGACATTCCAATCCACTGCTTGATATTCAAATAATTCACTTTATGTCGTTATGATTGCATTTTGAGCACAAAAGTATAAAAAACAATTCACGTACCAGGCAGTGATCGAAAAAAAATTATAACGCTGGTTATATGTATGTGATGAAAAATATTTTAGGTTAGTCATTACTAAAATTGTGACATATAACGGCATCAGCAGAACAAGAACTCTGACGATACCGTTGCTTTTATTCTCCATCATCATAATTACTAACTTGATGTAGTCCCATACAATGTCTTTCACGGGAGGATTTGGAATGTTAAGTCCCCTTGTTTTATAATCACTCAGAGCATTTCAATTTTCAGAGCACGTCGTGGCTATGCAGAGCAGACGACTATTGATCGGTGCATTAGCCGCGATGATAGCATATATCAGGCTCACTATTTATTTACCATCGTTATAATGCAAGTAACGTCCCGCAAAACATGAATGCTTGACTGAAATTATTTTGACATTTCGAGCTTCCTGAAAGGAACATGCTTGGGATGTAACGTACCAGGGTAACTTGCTTTTTTTTTTTTTTTACCGAAGTACGGTTATCATGAAAACGCTCAACCGTTTGTACGAATCGCTGTTGCTTTATGACAATGTTTATGCTTCAGCAAAATCGTACATAGGCATACCGTTTTCGAAATATGGCTGTTTTTTAAATGACCCATAATTTGTATTCCAGTGGAAGGCATGTATGCTATTTACGACAGCCCCATAATATTAATTGTGTGTGTATGTGTCTCCTTCTATCACGCCAATATTCTGAGGTTTATAAAGTATTTAAAAATATATTATATGTTTATGACATCTACAAATGTAATGTATACATTTTCCTTTTTACATTATTTCAAACACCGAAATGCATGACCCTAAATCAGATTTTTTTTTTTTGGTTAATCACCTTTTCTACAATCTGGAGCCGACTGAACCTTTATTGATATTTTGCATGGTACTATACCCATCATAATCAATTTCTCATCTCTTTCGTTTCAGTTCGCCTCTATTACTCTTTTATTTCATTTTGCCACATTTCGTTCTTTTTGCCCTTTTACCTAATAAACTGTCTCTTCCATATGCTCGGCGGATTCTCGGCGTCTACGTCTTCATCACTAGTCCAAACTCTATTTCCTGATGATATTAGTAATTAATTGAAATCAACGTGTGTGATATTTGTAGCGTAGTGGACTACGCGTGGTTAATCAGACGTCTTCGTGCCACGAATGTTTACATCAAATAAATTCTATTTCTGAATAATCAGATAATTCTTTTGAACTACAGGCATATACAAGACCACTAATAGCCATTACAAATCATTATGCTATACGGATTCCTCCTGCATCATCAGTGAGTGTGACAATGAATTCTTAACAGGTTGTTTCTATTCTCACTTTTATCCAACGAACCGTTTCGATCTTTGGAACGAAGGTGGAATTTCTGATCAGATTTGGCGGGAAATAACCATTATTAGTTTCCACTCGAATAACAAGATGGCCGATCGAAATGCGCTTTTACACGAGTCATTGCAGTTATGACGTTTAAGCCAACGTCAAAAACGTCAAAGCTTTTCTCTGCATTGCTTCCGTTAAAAAAAAATCCATAGATAAGTGAAAATGTGTTAGAGCATACTTCCTGCCTGCAATGCTCTTTTACTTTTCACTTTGTTAGCTCCAATGGTTCAGATAAGTTTTCTTTGACCCTATCTTTAAAGGGTTTGGAAATATTGGAAATAATCCGGTTAAAAGGATCGTCTGGTAAACAAAAGTAGGTGAAAAGATCAAGAAAGTAGTAATTGCTTCTCATCTTGGTCAAATACGAGTTAGTAGTAGTAGTTATAGCAGTAGTAGTAGTATGTAGAAGTAGTAGTAGGTAGTAGTAGAAATAGTAGGAGTATTAGTAGTAGTAGTTATAGCAGTAGTAGTAATAGTAGTAGTAGTAGTAGTAGTAGTAGTAGTAGTAGTAGTAGTAGTAGTAGTAGTAGTAGTAGTAATATGTAGAAGAAGTAGTATGTAGAAGTAGTAGTAGTAGTAGTATAGTTGTAGTAGTAAAATTGTTATCATTATGAGCTCTTTTTAAAATAGTTCTCATCATTCTCACCCTTGCTCTCCATCGCACAATTTCTTCGCCTTCGCTCCGCTCTATAAATAACTTCTACACCTTTGAAGTTGCTTTGTGTGTATTGAGACGTTCGGGTACGCACCTTTCGGCTAAAAACCGAAACAAATTGGATCAATAATCCCCTGAAAGTCCGGATGCCTCACTGGCAATCGGATGTCACTTGGTAGTAACTCAAGGGGAAGAGGAACAAATTGATGCTTAAGTTCTCGCAAACGACGACCCATGACGTTAGCTAAATGCTTTACGATGTGGTTGTGTTGTCTTCACTTGTGTGTTCAATTATTTTTTTTTTCTCATAATTTGACCTTAATGGTTATTATGATTTCACAATAAGCAATAGGCCTATTTATTAGTGACTTTTCCCAAAATAAATTTGTTATTCTGCATGTCAAAACTTTGTGGCTTATAAAGTAATCTCTCGAGCAAACATTACTTCCCATTATCACCATTCCAATAATTAGGAAGATACAGTTTTATCCTCTATATTCATGTATCACACAAATAAAGACATATAGAAAGCTGATTGGAAATGAACTCAACGGCTATTGCATCCACAAGAAAAGCTTCAAAACAAGTTTCATGTACTGCATGATGATAACATGACTAGTGATAGTATATCGTGTATAGAATAGTATTATGGAAAGCGAACCAGCTCTTTCGCATTTTAAACTCAATTTTTTTTTTTTTTTTTTTTTTTTTGTAATCAATATTTTGTCCAATGTACACAAAATACCGGTCAAATTTCTCTCCGAAACCTTTTTTCTTTTTTTTAGATTTCTTAACACAATGAGTTAATATCTACTGTATATAAATGATTATATTAGACGGACGCGGGCGCCGGAAAATTTTAGTAGGGTGGGCACAGGTTAAAAAAAGGATAATAATCTGATGAGGGGAAATATGGTTTTGCTCTTTTCTAAATCGTTATAATTATATCGCCCTAATCGTAAACAAGCAGACAACAAGCGTGATGATTATGTATTAAAGATGCTCTGAACACTATTAAACTTCACTTTCTTATATTCCAACACAATATTTAGGAGTTGTAAATTTTTCACCGAAGGAACCTCTCTCTCTCTCTCTCTCTCTCTCTCTCTCTCTCTCTTTCTCCCAATGTCTGTTGTTTGCGATGCACACATTCAGAAAAGTTCGACCTCTAAAAGGCACATAACTTGTATATTACTGGTTTTCAAGTTCTATGGTTTCTGCGGACTTCTAGTGACGTTCAAATTGTCCATTAATGCAAAACCCTTTATGTGAGGATCACTTAAAAGTAGGTCGGTTCTCGATAAACAAGTCACCCTAAAATAATTCGGTAAGTATAATCTACATTTTAATCCCCGATTTGCGACGTAAGTCGATGTAATTTGTTGAGGCCCTAAAGAAGTGAAAGCCCCCTCATAAATACCGTGTTTTTTATTCTGTTTATTTTTGGTTGAACTAAATAGGAAATATCGGAAGCATTGTCGAAACAACTACCCCCCCCCCCCTTCCCTCTCCTCCATTCCCTACCCCCACCACCGCAAATGGACCAACCATCCCTGCGTCTTTCACCCAAGAAAATAATCACTTTTCGTTTACAGTAATACTGGCCCCTAAAATGAATTTATTCCTGCCAGGTTCACTTCGCCCGGGTGGAGAGCGGCAAATTTAGATAGATGCATTGCCAAAGGAGGAGTGCAGTAATGATAAATGTTCAATAGTGGCTACATATAAGATGTCCATCAATATGTTAACAGATATTCAAATACAAAGACGTATCCCCATTTGAAAAAAGGATACGTAACACTTCATTACATGTACAGCGATCATTGGAACATTTTTTAAGAATAGGGCGGCGGGAGAGGAATAAACATGGAAGGCCTAGGTGCTGTGATAGTTGGTTTTATGTGGAAACTCGGCATGAAACATCTATTTTGCAGGCTTTTAGTGAGGCCAGACACTTCCTGGATTGAATGTCACCGAGACCCCTACCAGGTAAGCGTCTGTCGAGTTAATACATGCGGTCTGGAAATCAGGTTTAAAGGTAAAGTTGAATTCTGGTGAATCCCTTATATAGAGCAGTAGATAAGTAATTAACTTCATATAATGATAATACATTTGGTGATATAAAATCAAAGGAATGATTCGGATTGATCCAAACAAGAGGGCAAGTAAATCTGCAGAGCGACGTTGCCGGTCTCGCAGTCAGTCGGAAATTTGTCAGACGGTTTAATGATACTGAAGGCCGACAAAACTGACAGACCATGAGACTAACATATCTATCTTACTACCCTTCTCTGTTTGTATGTATACATTAGTCTCTGTCTCTCTTTCTGTTTGTCTTTCTCTCTCTCTCTATTCTCTCTTCTCCCCTAACTTCTCTCCTTTCATTTGTTCTCGTTCTCTATGTGTGTCTCTCCATGTCTCTCTCTCTCTCTCTCTCTTTCACCCCCATTATCTCTCTCTCACCCTCTCTCTCTCTCTCTCCCTCCCATTCTCTCACTCTCTTTATCTCTCTCTCTCTCTCTCTGTCGCTCTATCACTGCCCTCTATCTCTCTCTTTCGTACCATCTCCCTATCAATTCGCTCTCTTCCTTCTTACGGTCTATACCCGATCCATGCTAACCCCCATCCGTTGTCATTACCCCCAGTGCGTGCCCTGTTTCCGACCCGTTATTCCTTGTTTACCAGATCAGTCTTTATCTATTCTGGTCCTGTGAAAGTACGTTCCTATCCACGCGGTCTGTTCATCTCAATTAACCTACTTCCATTATTGCAGAGGTCAGACGGCCCATTTCAAATGGTTTATTACGGAATAAAAACGAGATTCTCGTAAAATTCGAACCGTACGTGAAATAAGCGGATAATATAGGACGAAATGTGTGTTTGATGCGCTGATTAAAGTTAATATAGATCGGACTGATCCTCTATTTAAGACCTAGCAGATCGTAATAGAAAATCAAAGATCAAAGGTATAAACGGTGTGATTTCACCAGGGGCGGCGATTTCTTTTAATGACCGGGGGGGGGGGGGAGCACAAAATGCGAGATAATCTACAATATTTACTAGTACATTTTGAAGGAAATTTTTGCATTTTTATTAGTCTAACGCTGCACTCATGGGCAGTGGCGTAGACAGGTTCGTACACCTGGGGGGATGACTCAGGGGCGGATCTAGCTTTTTGCTAAGGGGGGGGGTGACCAAAATAATGACGATGCGGAGCATCGTCCACGAGCCGCGAAGCGGCGAGCCGATTTTTTTTTGGGGTGTTTATTTGAACCCCGTAAGTGATGTTTTCCTGGCATCTATTAACACAATGGAGACCATAAAAAGCAGTGCATGATAACGTCTTTTTAAATCAAGTAACAGTTAAATACACAGTTATATCCAGAGTTATCATGTGTTTGGTTAAGTTACCAGATGAGTTGAATATCTTCTCACAATATTTGCACTTGAAAGGGTTTCTCTCCAACGTGCGTTCTTTTTTCTTTCTTTTTTTCTTTTTTTTTCTTTTTTTTCCTTTTTTTTCGGTTTGTTTTTGGGCCGCCCAAGGGGGGGGGGGGGGGTTTAAACCCCTTCCCCCCCCCCCGTAGATCCGCTCCTGTTTAATCTTGTGGTTATCTTGTGGTTTCCAAACCACAAGATAACCACAAAAATAATACTTGTAAGATTTTCTTTTTTTACCGTCTGAATTGGCTTTCACCGTGTGAATGCGGCTAATAACAATAAACACAATTACAATAATGATGAGGATTATTATTATCATCATCATAATTCTTATTATTATTAATATTATAATTGTTATCATTATTAGTATTACTATTATTATCATCATTATGACTTATTAAGTAAGCAAATATCATTCCCAAAACCTGGGGGGGATGATTGTACATGCCATCCCCCACCTTGTGAGGTGGGGGGATGCATCCCCCTCATCCTCCCGTTGTATACGCCCCTGCTCATGGGCCCTCCAGCGCTTAAAAGTGTGTTGCAGTCTTTAGTCAGTATTGGTTTACATTTTTTTTTTTTTTTTTTTTTTTTTGGGGGGGGGGCACTTTTATAACTGTCCGGGAGGTGGGGAGGGGGGGGGGACGATCCTCCCTAAAAAAATGATCAGAGCATCAGGATGTTTTGCTTGTGCCTTTCAGCGTATATATTAAAACTGACACTCCTTATATAAACGTATCGTCGGAACCAAATATAATAGGACTGGCTACTTACAACAGGGCAGCCTGCAACAGGGTATCTGTAAATGGGCGAAGAGATTACTGTCATTTAAATGGTACAAGTGTGAGACTAGTTTATAAATCAAACGGCTAATTTAAAGAAGTATCAAATAAAGTGAATAAATGGGTATTCAATATTCTTTGAATCATTACGCCTGTATACTATGAGAACGAAAACCTCAGCCTCTCTGCAATATGCCCGTAAAACCTGATACAGATATTATCGTTATTGACTGGCAAGCTAAAACATATATCTGTTGCACCACTGTCCTTTAAAAAAACGTCTCAGAATTACCCCAAAAAAGCTATTCAATAACAGTGGATTGTTAGTCATTCTTAGTAGCTAATTTGTTTTAATGGAATTTTTTTTATATAATAATTATGGTTCCCAAATATGCTTTTGCATGGGAGTAGACTGAGAAGGCTGAGTAAATGCAAGGAAAATGCACTAAACTAAAAATGTTGCTTGATTTAGATCATGTGTTTAAACAGCACAGCTCATTCATAAATTGCAACACATTAAAACGGTTGGACGACCTTCATTATTTTGTTTGTAATGCTTACTGAATTACGAGATGGACATTCCACCATAAACAACGGCAAAGAAATAGGCCGATTGAAGTGGCTGAATAGCTTTGATGAACGTCAGCGGCAGTGCCACGATCTTATTTTCTAAAGCGAATATACCCTATACTCTTCATTCTTTAAAAGAGCGAATAGTCCAACACGACCTGTCACTCACAGTATATATGTGTCGACGTCAGGAGCGCATGCAGGCATGACAAATTTCATCTCATGTTGTCACGGCAACGGATGATATTACAAACTTGTCGCTCCTCTCATCCGCGTTGGAGCTGTCAAAATGATTACAACGTTACATGGCCGCGATTTATTGGGAGGTGCACTGGAACTGGATATTATTTTCAAGGGGCAACTTGGCCTCACCACCGAATTCTGAAAGCTAATCACAGATTTCAAAGATGGGGAATAATGTTACTGTGATTTCGAATATCATTTTTATATGAATGAATACAATGAATATAAATGAATGGACGAAGACCTTCCAGTAAATTCCGAAAGCTAATCGGAACTTGTTGAAGATGTAAATCAGAGTTACTGTGATTTCCAATAGCATTCCGTAAGGTAGCGGTTTCATGAATTAAATTCGTTTGAAAAATTGAAGGGACGAGGCCAGTCTATACAATGTGAAGGTTAATCACAATTTTTAAAGATAGGAAATAACCTTGATGTGATAAGCGATATCATTTCTTAATGATTCGACAGGTTTGGTGGAAACAAAAGAATGGACGAGGACTTTCCAGTGATTTTTGAAAGCCAATTACAACTTGTTAAAGTTGATATTCATTGATTTTAAAAACTAAATTTATTTTCATTATTGCAAAGTTGAAACTTTGATTCGACAAAGTTATCAAAATTCAATGCTTGGAAACATTCGAAGTAATGATTATTATAAATTACAAAACGCTTAAATACAGCCCCGGCATAGCACCGGAAGAGCTCTCCGAACGCTGCTGAGATGTGTGAGATCACAGTATGGACATGACTTGCACAAGCAGACGATGCCCCATGACATGTCACACATTTTCAGTGCCTGTGTTTTCATCTTTTCTTGAGTTCTTTCTCCTACTTCACTACCGTCAGGCTAAATGTATAATCTATTGCCTCACTCTTAACCCCGCGCATGGTTTTATTTTGATGAAAAATGCAGCGATACAAAAAAATAAAGGAATCTGTCGCTTGTAAACAAAATAAGACGCCGTTGTATATTCAGCTGCACACACCGGGGTATGTTCGGCGTTTCAAGAGGGAACAAATGCCGTCCTTAATATCATTCCAGGGGGTTTTCAATTTGAAAGTCTAGTTTCTTTGATTGTTAATTACCCCCTATCCTGTGTATTTACAAGCAAAAGATTTTAGTTATCAGAATCGGGTCATATCCCCCTTTGAATGGTTTGATATGCCATTACATTTATATACACTAAACTCATTATAATTTGACAAATAATAGCTTTGCAATTATATTCATTCTCTATGGGATGTCGTCTGCTTGGGCAGTGTTGGTCCATATAGTGACGTCATTAAAACATCGTTATTTTTCCGGCGAATCTCTGGTATATCCCAGCTGCTATGGAGGTGGTTGTATTTGTATTTTTTATAAATCACCCGATATGTAGTTGACCTATAACTTGTACGATGGCCATCTGTTAGATTACCAGTTTCTAGTCATACATTAGTTGACATATTTGTTATTTTCTTTGAATTTCACCTTTAAAAACATGAATCCGTGTTCCCTGATTTCAAATAACATTCCTTCAGTCAGCGGTTTTTAATGAATGGAATTCGTTTGAGGAAAATGAACAGACAAATAACAACAAATCGGAAACGTTTTAACCGGGGGCGTATTAAAAAAGAAACTCACAAGAAATAAACGCCATCACCAGATCAAGCGGGATGAAGGAGAGATAAAAGGCTCTGTTTTTTCGTAGAGATCCAGAAGAAAAAAAGGAATTAAACTTGCATGAATATAAGACAAATAATACAAAAACATGCTGTAAATAATAGCAGTTCCCCCCTCCCCGCCCATCTATATCAAATTATGACACTATAACAAATTGAGTTATGGTCTAGTGGATACATGTAAGTCCCCCGACACTAACTCACCCAGCATTATCGTCCTTCTGCAAGACATTAATCTACATTTGCCACTCTCCATCCAGGTGTATATGGGGTACCGATATGCTCGATCGCAAGTTACTTCGGCGGCTTGGATGTTAATGTCAAAGCGACATGAGAGCCACTACAGTATCGACATTAGCGATATATAAGTGCCCATTGTCATTATATTACCCCCCCCCCCCCCACACACACACACAAACACACACACACCCCTTAAAGATAAACTTGGGTTCTGGTAATGCGATTGCATTGTGAAAGAAGAGGTGTGGAATGGATCAGAAAAGTTGATCATAGCATGTAAGTAATGGTGTGTAATGCAAGGTTCTGGAGTCATCAAAATCATCATAAATATGGCAGAGTCTTGGTAAAGTAACAATCACTTACACAGAAAGATGTATATGGGACAACACACATGGTGTCGGGGCTAGTACTACCCTGATTTCCTTATCTTTCTATGCTCATTACTCAGCCAGTATACATTTTCTTCCAAAATTGTTTGGCACATGACATTTATTTGTAATCTTGAACATTCAGTGTAAGTTTCGTTAGATTCTGTGAGAATTCATTTTCTTTTTTTACCAGAACTCAAGTTTATCTTTAACTCAAATACAAATAAGAGACATAGCTAGAAATCAACCTTGTAACGATCACAGAACACTTAAGAATGTCTGTATTGTACTAAGTTGATCTTAATGAAATCGAAAACATGTAATATAAGGAGGCGTGTAAATATGACAAAATATTTAACGTTGAGTACTGTGAAAAAAATAAGCTGACAAGAAACAACCGCCATCATCAGATTATACGGGTATAGGATCGAGATGAAATTGTGCCCTTTTTTCTACAGATCTAGACAAAATATAATCAAACCTGCATGAGCAAATCACTATTATGTATATAACATCTATTACGTTTAAAGGAGTTTAAAAATGACAAAATCGAATCGCGTGGATGTGGGTGACACGAGGTGGCACTAATGGAGAACAAATGGGGTAAAAGGAAAACTAGAATAAGACTTCTCATGAGGATAATTATTCGTGAAAAAGTAGTTAGACAGGTTAAATGGGGGTTTATATCCGACGTATTTGGGGCAATCTCTACGACCATCTAAATTAGATCGTACCATACAAGAACGCTATCATATATTTGATTACGAGACATGATGATATTTCAGATGCAATGCATAATGAGACGAGAACACCTAATAGGTAATTCTATCGAAGATCGTTGGAAGTTGAGGCAACGTAATTGAACTGTTTACTATCAATGTGTTAATTTCATGTCCTAGTTATTATTTTCACGTGTACGTGGAATAAAGATATTTCAAGGTTCCAGGCTAGTCTACTTTACATTTTAGAAGCTATTAATTTTTGCTGGAAATGAATGGGGATATGAATGGGACATCGAAAAAACCCAGTAAATACCAACATCGGTTAGACGTCTTTTTCTGTCCTTTCAATGAAGGCACTTTTATAGACCACTGCAAATATCCCCCTGAAAATATTTGATTATAAATTAATGTGTACATGTATGTATTCATCTAGAATCGCGAATGGAATAACTAGTATATAGGGTGATGAGTTATCTCTTCAACAGTCTTTAAAGGCCCACTGCACTACTTGTAGCTACTTGCGCCCTCTATATAACAAACCATGCCTAATCGGTGACCATTGGTCCCCCATGATCCTCTTTTTCTTATGTTAACTGAGAGCTGAGTTGATGAGATAACCATCTGTCCAGTGACCTTGCAGGGCAGTCTAATCCCTCCTGTAAACTATGGCAGATACGCTTTAAAGCAGGGTTACGAGGATGAAAGCGATCGATTCGAGAGGGAGAGAAGACAAAAGTTCAAGGAAGATGTGTACAGGTATCCGGCAAAGTAATAAGATATGGAACACAAACCTTTGGGGGTTGGAGGAGAGAACAAGTGGGGTAAGAAGGGATTGAGAGAATGAGAGTGAGAGTGAGAAAGAGAGAGAGGGGGAGGGGGAGAGGAGAAAGGGAGGACGAGTATAAAAGAATGTTTAAATGTGGACGGGCAAACCATGAATTGCAAAGATTTAAAAAAAAACGAAGCATGGAAAGTACGGGGAGGGTAGAGAGAATGAGAAAGAGAAAAAAAGACAGTGAGTGGCGAAGACAGGGCAAAAAGAAGACCGTGAACATGGTGAAAGATGGAGAGAAGAGGGGATGATAAACGGGGAGAGAGAGAGAGAGGGGGAGTGAGAGAGAGAGAGTGAGAGAGAGGGAGAGAGAGAGGGAGAGAGAGAGAGAGAAGAGAAAGGAGAGGGAAAAAAGATTGGGAGGGAGAGAGATGGGGGAGAGAGATGGGAGAGAGAGCGAAAGAGGAGAGGGACTGAGAGAGAAAGAGGGGGTGGGGCGGGGCGGGGGCGGGGGTGGAGAAAGGAATGATAGAAAATTGAGAGAGAGGGGGGTAGAGTGAATAAAAGTAGATATACAAAGTCATGTAATTTTTGTTGGGAGCTGTGGTCGGGGAAACGATCAGTTGACATCTTTATGAAAAAAATGATAATACAGATAGGACGTGAATTAGTGAGGAAAAGAGATGTAGGGCTAATGTAAAGGAGAGGGAGGCTGTGTGGGAGTTCATGGTGGTTGGATAGAGAGGGAAAGATTGAGTACGACTGTATTGTGTTCGTGACATCAGTATCCGAGAGAGAATTGATAGGGAGATGGTAAGAAAGAGAGAGGGGTAATGAGAGGGTAAGTGAGAGAGAGAGAGAGAGAGAGAGAGAGAGAGAGGGGAGAGAGAGAGAGAGAGAGAGAGAGGGGGGGGGGGAGGGGGCATACACGTCCTGGAAAAGACAGATATAGAGCCAGTTTATAGAAATCAAAGGATAACAGGCAGGGGAGAGACAAGCCTATAAACGCACTTGAGAGATGAAATAAGGTAGGCATCAGAATTAAGAGATTTGTCAAATACAAGAGACCCCATCAACTTGTACGAGTCAGGCTCATCTATTATCATTCAGCGTTCCGGTCAGTTAGCGTATTACTAGAAGCTATGGACGAAAAAACAAAAAATCACCACTCAATTACAGATCTAGTGCTTACTGTCCAATCCATCTCCACTTCCGTCCTCTATTTCTATTTATTTTATCAACATGCAATATGATTTCTGAGCTGGATGGCGGGAGAGAAAGGGGAAGGGCGAGAGAGGGGGAAAAGGTGAGAGAGGGGGAGGTGAGAGATAGGGGGAAAGGGAGAGATAGGGAAGGGTGAGAGAGAGAGGGGGGAATGGGAGAGAGAGGGGGAAGGGAGAGAAAAGAGAGAGAGAGAGAGAGAGAGAGAGACAGAGAGGGACAGAGAAGGAAGGGAAACGATAGGGAAGGAGAGAGAGGGCGGGAGAGATTGGGAATACCCCCATAGAATGAGACATAACGTACGGTACATTATAAAGCATAATAATGCACATTGATCATACAGACATAACACACATATATATTCATATTAATAAAAATATTAAAAAACAATATATATCCCTCACATGGACGGAAAGAAAGAAGGAAAATCAGAAGCGCTAAAGGGCATGCGAATATTTGATCCATTTCCAATACTGTGGTAAAATTGCGATAGATTATCTAGAAAATTATCAGACCTCCCCACAAAAAATTCTTTTTCTACAGGGAGCTAAGAATCTAACAGTTACAGATTCTTTATCGCATAGTTAAGATATATTCCAACTTGGTTCAATGCCCATCGCTGTCAAAAGCCTATTGCACTATCCACTAAGTTTTAATAAACCTTTCATCTTTAATACGAATACAGTTCCCTCGTCCATAGCCTATTGAAATTTGCGGAAATTACAACGCAGTTTATTGAACGTAATCCGATCATGATTTCTATATTGGATATACAATAGGATATTGAAAATTGCCTTTGAGATGATTTTTTTTCTGAAGTAGTTGCGTTCGTGATCTTCATGTTACACTTCCACTACTTCTGTCTCTCTCTCTCTCTCTCTCTCTCTCTCTTTCATCATCATCATCCTCAGATGACACATGTTACGGGTAGTCTGCAGGAACATACTTTGATTTGACACTTTACTACAATTCCTAAAGCCTCGACGAGAGCCTACATGTATAATGTCGTCTGTCTCTCGCCGTGTCCGGAGCAGCTAAAGCACAGATCCTATGCAATATACCGTCAGCCTAGTCTCACAGTGCAGACGCATACCGACTGACAAGGGTACGTGCATGTAAAGGCCCGGTCACACAGAGGGGACGCATGCGGGACGCACGGCCGGCGCATGGAAAATTTCCAATTTTGGCCAGTGCGTTGTCGTTCGCTAGGCGTGCGTCATCACTCGTTACTCGTTCGTCGAGCGCGCTGGACCAACGCTAGACCAGCGCTATGCATTCGTCGTCATTCGTTGTGTGCGTCGGGATTTTTTGAGCATGCTCAAAAGTGTGCGCGGAGCTCGACGCATGAATGAACACGCCAAAGGCACGCCAGACGTGCGTTGAGCGCGCTAGACCAGCGCCAGACATACGCGGGGCACACGCCCTGTATACGCACAGCGCGCTAGCTACACGCTGTGCATTTTGTGTCAGCTCGCTAGCTTTTCCAAAATCATGACAAAAGTTAGGCACACGACCTTTTCCGATTTCCAATGCGCTGGCCGTGCGTCGTAGAACGCGGTGCATGCGTGGACCATTCGCCCAACGCGCTAGCAACACGCTGTGCATTCGTGGAAGTTGTTATCATGTGCGCTCTGGGTACGGTATGTATGCGTACTGTATGCGCCCTGTATGCGCTCAGCGCGCAAGCAACACGCTATGCATTTGGTGTCAAAAGTTGGGCGCACGACAACGCACTGGCCAAAATTGCAAATTTCCCATGCGCTGGCCGTGCGTTCCCCATGCGTCCTCCCTGTGTGACCGGGCCTTAAAGTAGATTAAGAATTTGTCTGACTTTGGTGAGGGCACTAGGTTGACTAATAGGGACTTTTAGATTTACACGACGAGAGCGTGGACTGCCGCGTATGACATTGTGTTAAGGCACTGGGCCGTGCCCGGCAGTGCCTTAAAAGGACGTCACATTACCTTAAAACGATGTCACACGTGGCGGTCCACGTTCTCGTCGTGTAAATCTAAAAGTCCCTAGTAAAGCCTTATCTCGACTCGAGACTCGAACAAGTCAGTATGTCAGGCACTTTATGCCATGAAGACCGATGTCCGAAAAGATAGATCAAACGTGTGGCAATGAGGGCCCGCCATAAAGATATCCACGTTTCAAACAGGAAGTGGTCATGTGCACTCACCATTTTATCCCGCATTTTATATAGCAAAACAAATACTACTTACCATTTCGATATTTTGTTGAATTGATGATGAATTTGCCCTAGAAAATAAGGAAACGCATTCTAAAATGCTTTCAAGAAAATCGGGAAATGAATATCAATATTTTATGATGATAAACAGGAACTCGAATATCCGGACAAGCATTAAAAGCTCAAACATCAAAAGTATGTCAACAGCGGAATATATACAGAAAGAAATCTTGCCATATGTACTCAACCTCCAAATCAGATATTCTTCTCAATGTCTATTATGTTCATTAAATGGGTGACTAAACACTATTCTGCTTTTCGTGAGAAAAAAAGTTCGCAGACGTTGTCAAAGAGACCAAATAAATCATTTAAAAAAAGGATGTGCAGAATTTTCCATTTGGAACTGCTAAGATGGCTCCCTCTTCTGCTCTGTTTCTCTTTCATTCTCTCTCCCTCTCTCTCTCTCTCTCTCTCTCTCTCTCTCTCTCTCTCTCTTCTCTCTCTTTCTCTCTCTCTCTCTCTCTCTCTCCCTCTCTATATCTCTCTCGCTCTCTCTCATTTTATGCTGTTGCTGCTTTTCCAAAAAATCTCCGCCTCTTATAATTCCTCTTTCGCTAAAAATGTCACTTAATTTTGTTTAAATTTCTCCGTTGTCGTTTATTTACAAACCCATCTTCATTAACAGACCTCTCCGCAGCAGTAAAGGAGAATACTGTGTTTGCGTATATATCTTAAAACAAAAATCTAAACGCTAATAAATATGAATCAAATTCCGTTTAATACAAAAGTTATATCTCGTTCCATGCCCTTTATTTTCATATGTGGTGTTGCTACATGTAGTCAACCCAATGACTTCTCAATTTTCTTGTTCCACCAGTTTCGGTAGGGAATGGCTTAAATAATAATGTATTAACCATACTTCAATGCACTCACATATATCCTGTTACAATTTGATTTCTGTATGGATACATGAAACTTAAGAAATGACCATCCGTGACCAGGTCCAGATGAAATTACAGTCTTGCACGCACTTGTCCGGAAAATTTATAACGCAGTCTCCATAACATGAATACTGCTTAATGAGTATTGTTTTGTGAGAGAGCATGTAACGGTACGTCTCGTCGACTACTCTTGAGACCTACTGCATTATCAAGAGGATGATTATACCATTAGTAGGTCCATTATTATACTATCGTCTCGATTTTCGATGAGGGTACGTCAGTCTCAAAACATTCGTTCCACATACGAAACAACAATAATAGGGCCTAGGCCAGATAGATTAATAACTATTTATATTTACATTGCATAATCTATCACGTTATCAAATTTTACAATTAATGTTCAATCTTAAGATTAGTCAGTGCGAATGACATTAATCATGTGTGATTCTGTCAAGGGATCAACTGCTTACCCTAACTTGACAAGCAAAATAACCATGCCATGGCGTATTTCACCAAACGCTAAAAGAGGCTTTTCAGAATCGAAGAAAAAAAAATCAGCAACGTAATTGAAAGGATTTAAAAACTAAATGGACATAAGACCTAAATCCAAATGGTTTATGTTCAGCTATCCCAGGCCAGGTTTTATTGACCACGATGTCAAAATAAAGAAAACATGATACATCTATGAGGTAAGTATCTTTAACTAAAAACGCATGTATGATAACGATTAGACCTGTGACCTCTGTTTATCAACGAAAACTATACGAAAACTAACGACCATGGTGAAATCATCTTCACGACAAACAAGACCAATAACGTCTTCTCTTTGAGGAAGAGCCTTTGACTCACATCACTGTTATCTTTTTTATATTTTGTTTGGCTCGTTCGTCTCATTCACAAGGGACTATCAAAAAGCCTAGATTATTCATACCATCAATAATTCGTGCTAGATTTTTTTCTTTCTCCGTAATGATCACACCTCTTGCAGTTATCTTGTGCAATGTCCTTTTTCTACATACACCCTTTCAATAATTTATGGGGATGATATAACTCGCGTCTCGGAGCCTATCACCTAGGGTGATAGGTTTCCAGGAGAAATGACGCCGATTGTGTACCGATTATGTGAAGTGCGGGATTTGTGTGGGAAGTTGTTCCTCTCTTAATCCATCTTTTCTCTCTCTATCTCTCTCTTTCATTCACCTTCTCACACACACACTCTCTCTCTCTCTCTCTCTCTCTCTCTCTCTCTATTCTCTCTCTTTTTCTTTTTCTGTTCTATTTTTCATAATTGCATTATCTGTTCTCACATCTCTTTGTTCAGCTCTTCTGTCTACCTAACCCTCCAAACTGTTGTTGTTGTTGTTGTTTATGTCTCACTCCCACATCCCCCTCCCTCAGTGTATCTCTCACTCTCTCAAAAATATATTCCCCTTTCCACCCCTTTATATCTCTCTCAATCTCTTAAACACGCACCCACTCATGCACCCACACACACGCGGGCGTGCGCACACACTCTTCTTTCCTCCACCAGAAATTGTATTCCTCTCCTCCTAATCTTCCTAGTTGCCCCACTCTCATTTCCCCGTTGCCCCCCCCAAACAATATTCCTCTCCTCCTAATCTTCCTAGTTGTCCCACTCTCATTTCCCCGTTGGCCCCCACCCCCAAACAAATAAAAACTCTCTCTCTCTCTCTCTTACTCTCTTTTGTTCTCTTTCTCTCATTTCCCATTCCCCTCCCCCCCCCCCCCCATTGATATTTCCTAATTCCTTCTCACTTCTCCCGTTTTACCCCTTCAACTGCTGATACGACCAGTACAATAAGCCTTCAATATTTTCTCAAATACCCCTTTGTGCCACCCCTTTAATCTTCGTTAAAGTAATAAAGTAATTAAATATGCAAGAAACACTATACCTTTGGAAATAAGACTCTGTTGGACACATTAAGTCGTGTAGGTTTTTCTCCAAGTGGAGCGCTTTTTTCTTCTTCAACAGCTTAAAAAAAATGTTGAAAGGTCATTACATCGATGTGTGCTCAAGAAGATTAGTAAATGGTGCATGAAATGATTTGTTAAAAGAGGCGAATGTTGTCTGGCTGTGTTCGGAAGACGGGGAACATTTTCATAAGGCAAAGACTATAATCATATACAAGAGCGCTTAATGTGTGAAAAACTCATTATATCGACGTGTGCAAAAGAACATTACGCATGCATGATTTAAAAGTGATTTCAATATTATTTCTATTAACCTTGGCTTCTGGGTTTCAGATTTGTCATCCTATGTGATTTGAATATAATATATCAGAAGTGATTTGGTGCATCAAAATGTCGATAGACTGTGAGTATCATCTTAAAGACATTAGATAAAACGTGAACCTTAGAACACGTCCATACGAAATTTCAAAGCCTGATTATGATCATTAAATCAAGAACTTTCCGATCGTATAACAAGATTGCGTACTTATCCGATACATTTCTAATATCTTATCCGATCTTATACAAGTTATTCACATTTTTTATATGAAGAATTAGACTTTTTGATGTTGATAATCTAACTTTTGATAATTTTACAAAATTATTACTGTTATGACTTGAAGGTTGTTAACATCTAGACAGCGAGAAATGAAAAATATCCATAAGCATTGTCTTCTTTTTTTCAAATTTAAAATTTAGTCTAATGAAAATAATTATGAACAAGTCCACATTGACGTATTATGTGCCTCCCGGTAACTTCTTAAATGAACCCGGTCATTAATCAATAGAAATTTAACATGGTCGATACTCAGACAAGCATGTTTCTTTGAACAGCGGCAACACCGGAACTTTCCATTCGTTTATTATTCAATATTCAGGGGTGTTAACAATATGATCGCTTTATGACAAGTCGGAGTCCTCGATTTGTAATGGTTGAGTGGTCGATGATCATATTGCATCATCTGGCTTGTAAATTCGCTTCATATTGTGTCCATGAATAATCTTAAAATTCATCTTTCAGATAATCCAAATTCCTCGGGACATTAATGTATCATATTAGGAACAATGCCCATGGCAAGACAGTGTCCGGCCTCTCTCTCTCTCTCTCTCTCTCTCTTTCTCTTTCTCTCTCTCTCTCTCTCTCTCCACTCCTTCCCCACTCCCTCCCCACTCTATGTCTTACTCTCTTCTCTCTTCTAACTACTCCTCACTTGTCTACGTACCTTAACGATTTTCTCCACCCCCACCCCCTCCACACCAGAACGTAACGTGACATCATATATCGAATTAAGATAGCATTGACTGATTACAGTGTTTGAAATGTGAAATGTCGGACACTGTTTTTCATTACAAAATTAACCTCATGCCATTCTCGTAGGCTTTTTCATCACCTATCAAAATCTGCAAACAGGACAATAGCATATTGCATAATCCAAGCTTGATATCCATAGGCTTTACAATAAAGTATTTAAATTTACCTTTAGTTTATTCCTCGGAAGCCTTTGCAATCTTCTAAATGAACGTTGGCATAACCAGTTTCCAGGAAACGGCAGGCGCGTAAAGCAGGCGGCACTTGCGGAAGGGTATCTAGCCGGTTGTCATGGGGACATATCCCCCCCCCCCCCGGATGAGAGAGAAACCTCTGGTGTGAAACTGCTCCGACACGGAACTAACTATCTGTCCTCCTCGTAATAAATCCAGCCCAAATAAATATCAGAAACACTCAATCACAATGATTTGTGGCTCTTTTACGAGACATTTTATTCCTTTCTGAGTTATTGGTAGTAAAAGATGGTCTTATTAACCACGCTGTGACTCCATAGTGGATGGTGGTTGAGAGGGGAAGAGGAAGGGGGAGACGGTTTAGCATGATGCTTAAGAAAACAGTGTAAGACTTATGCAATAGATCTCAGCTCGAAAAATGTAAATATTTTCCTTGAAAGTTTATATTTTGGTTGTAGAGAGAAATCTGAGATTTCAAACTCTAAGCGACGTAAAATGTATCTCATGTAATACAACCAGAAATTAAATATAAATGGGGAGAGATGGGGTTAAACCATATCCAATTGTGTTGCGTGAGTCCTGCCATAGTGCGGGCACATGTGCCCTATGAGCATGGGCACAACTCTTGTTAGGTAGATAAACTGCGAGCAATGAGACCAAGGAGGGTAATGACGTCCCTTTCTTACGTTGCTTTTCCCATCTCCCTATCTGCTCCCCACCCCCCCCCCCCATTCGATTGAGAACCCACCCCCCCCCCCTCGACCCTCCATCCCCAGTTTTGTCCTTGTCGTAAACCGATCTACATTTTTCATCCTGATACCCTTTGTATCTATTACTGTAAATATTATATAATGCTTTCTCAAGTTCATCATAAATTTCCCTGATGCTACGTTTTTGTATTCTTCCGGGGTATTGTAATAGATACCACAGATGTCGCATTTTGGTGCATATTTAAAACTAATTTAACACTCAAGTCGCCTTCTATATTAAACATGAACAAATCTATGTAACAAATGGGGTTATAGCTAAACCATGCCTTATTTTGTAAAAATAGATGTAGAACTTTGTAAACTGGAGACAGATACTGAAGTTTTGCTGCTCTCTAACTGAAGAAGAAAATCCTTTAAATAATTCTTTACTATAAAAGTTAAACTTTTTAAATAGCTATTAGACTTACACAACAAAAAGAAGAAGAACTTCTACTGACACATCCGCCCCTGATCTAGTTCCGTCGATTATATCAAACCCATGGGGCCATGACAACAAACAGTCACAGACTTATTTCGTTATTTGCGTCTCTGAAATTGGGTTAATAACTGTAATGCTTGGAAGTGTAATATGAATGAATAATAAATGTAATCCACACCCCTCTTGGAAAAGGGAAATCCCCTACTGCTATAGAGTTTTATATTGCAAACGCAGATCAAGGCCCGTTTTTATTTCGGACCTTAACCCAAAGGATGTCGCCAAAGGAGGGAGATAAAATCTTGGTGTTTTATCTATTTCTTTTGCATTTATTAAATCACTTACTTATTCATATTTGTATTTCGTTATTTATTTATTTATTTATTTATTTATTCATTTCATTTGGATATATAATTTTATCTATCTATCAATCAATAATCAAACAAAATATATTCATTTATTTATTTATCTATTTATCTATCTATTACATTGAGCTTTAAGGAATGGGGTCATTGAATGATTATACCCCCTTAAATCTGGTGGGGGCCCGAAAAACAATGTTTAGCAATAGTATAATAATGTAATGTTGGTCAGACAACCCCTCTTCTTTGAAATTGTCAAGTGACACCCACTGATACGTCCACAACCTCTTTAATGTACTTTCAATGCGGTCAGTTATATGGGCTAAGTTGCTATCAGATTAAACATTATTTGAGTGCTTGTGTCAGCTGAACTAGGTTAAGCTAAGCTTTGAGTGGGAGTCATTAATGACTTATGGCGATTCCTATGTTTTCTTATGTCTACTCCTGGTTTGCAAATGCAGACATGAACTCCGTTTTTTTAGCTGGAGCACTTCTCGTTGCGTCCGCATTATAAAGTTTAATAAACATTGCTTGACATTCAACACCCGCAATGCGGTCATGGTAGCAGCTAAAAGGTCTTATGTCCGTATTTCCTTAACTGAAATATACTAAAAGTACGATACCCCAGTCGCAACGAAAAAAAACAACGACAATAGACCCTAGCTGTTTCATAAAACTGGTATTCAATAACAAGTTACAATAACTGTTCTAAGCTACTGAATTCGTGGCATATTGCCACACTATGTTCACATAGTCAACTATGTGTAAACTGTGTGGAAATTATGTGTTTACATTGTTGTCATAGTGTGGAGTTTCAGACCATGTGGTTTACCACATATTATGCACACAAACTGACATACTAAACACAGAGTACCACATATTTACCACAGTGGTATATGTATTGAACTATGTGTTAACTCATTGTTCACAGTATTTGAACTGTGTGGGGTTCAAATCATGTGGTTTACCACATAGCCGTACATATTTCACACAGAGTAACACACATTTACCACAGTGTGGTATGTACTGAACTATGTGAAAACTATGTGCTCACAATATTGTCAGTGTGGGGTTTGGTTTACCATAAAGTCGTACATATTTCAAACAAAATGACACATATTTACCACAGTGTTGTACGCACTGAACAATGTGTAACCTCTGTGTTCACAGTATTGTCACAGTGTGGGATTCAAATCATGTCGTTTACCACATAGGCGTACATATTTCACACAGAGTAAGACAAATTTAAAACAGTATGGTATGTATTAAACTATATGTGCAATCTCTGTACTCACAGTATTGTCACAGTGTGGGGTTTCAGATCATGTGGTCTTCCACACAGTCGTACATATTTAACACAGTGTGCCACATACTTACCACAATGTGTAAAATCTGTGTTCACAGTATATTGTCAGTGTGATATTTTTAGATCATGTGGTTTATTACAAAAATATCCACATAGTCTGTAGGCTTACTTACAGTTGAACCAGTTGATACCTGACTGCTGGCATATCTCCAGTTTTACCAGTTGATATTAAACTGGTCTGTAGGCATATTTCCAGTTACACCAGTTGAAAACTGGTCCGTGGGCATATTTCCAGTTGAACCACTTGACACCAGTAAATTTGCATAATGAATATGAGGTGCGTGCAGATCTATGTCTGAATTTATCTGAATTAAAAGCATATTTTTTAATTACTCATGATTTAGTTATTGGCAATTCATTTCGAAAATACTACAAAATATAAATTGCCAACTACTACTTTGTATAAATTACATACAATTTAACATACATTAGGGAAATATTAACTATGAACTAAAGTATAGTCCATAAAATACAAGTATATGGAAATTATAAGTTTCACTGAAATAAACAAGTCTACTTAATACCAATAACTTTACATTGGAAAGTCAGATTAATCAGTGATACTTTGTTAAAAAATGTTCATTGGCAAAATTAATTAGTATAATTGCTACTTATAGCGTAAATCACTAATTAATTTCGTATCTGAAAGGTTAGGTAGACTATGTGGTGGATGCCACAGTATCAGACTATGCGGTATATGCCACAGTGTGGTAGACTATGTGGTAATTATGTGTTTGATCCCCATGCGTGCTACCACATGTGGGCCACATGCGATTTTGGGACGTGTGGTAACGCTGTGGTGTACTATATGGTGCGTACCACACTGTGGTAGACTATGTGGTTGATACCACACGGTGGTAGACTATGTGGTTGATACCACAGTGTGGGCCACATGTGATTTGGGGACATGTGGTAACGCTGTGGTGTATTACGTGGTGCGTACCACAGTGTGATAACGCTGTGGTATGTAGTTGCCACCACATCGTGGTACGTAACACATAGTACACCACAGCGTTACCACATGTCCCAAAAATCACATGTGGCCCACATGTGGTAGTACGCTGTGTACCAGACTGTGTTTGACTATGTGCTACACAGTGGGGTCCACTATGTGGTAACACTGTGATTGTTCCGTGAGGGATATTTAATTGGCTGAGAGCAAATTTGTCACAGAATGTTAGCATTTGTTATTGATAGAGGTGTCATGGACGAGTGGATATGTCACCGGACTGTAAAATCACAAGGTCTGCGGTTCAAGTCCCATCGCGGCACTACTGTCCTTTGGCAAGACATTGATCTTCATTTGCCACTCTCCACCCAGGTGTTAAATTTTTACCATTAATTGTAAAGAATCGGTCGGTTCGAAGATGGTTTGGTGCAGTATATGACGGAAGTAATACACCGCAGACACAAAATAAAAATTAGTCAAGAGCTAGTGGCAGTAGGAAAGATATTGCAGCGCTGTCAAACTTCGGCCTTAAACAACCCATGGTAAATGGCCTAGCGTAGGTCCAATTATTGGATGGACAGTCAAGTGGATGGACCACTATACCACGACACCTCCGTATGACGGGCGGGCAAGTGCCCCCATTTGCCCCCATAGCTACGCCACTGAACATAGCAACACCAAATGCGAAAATGCATCTTCAAGATTGCGCTATTATCTTGAATAACAATGACAAAGTGGAAATCGAGGCGGGTGTCGTACATTATGCAATTTGATTCGGGGCGAAAATTATATATTTCAACAGGCACCAACGTACGTGCCCGATTCTGTTTTTGCGGGGGACAATTTTAAGCACTTATTTTTTCAGCTGGATTTTAAATATTTATCCACCTGGTTTAAATAGTATTTCAAAGACATATTACCCCCCCCCCCCCCCACCCAAACCAACCCCCATTGCTAAGACTTAATTTAAGCTAAAACGCCGTTTGTTCGTCTGTCTGTTTTGTTTATTTGTGTGTGGTTTTTCGTTAATATTCATGTGTTTGTTTGTTTGTTGGTCTCTTAATTAATGTTTGGGGTTGTTCTTGCTGTTGTTGATATTTCTTCATGATATCGTTTATTTTTCGATAAGGGGAGTGGGCTGCAGCCCCCATCATTACGCCAGTAGGGCAGGTCACAATGCCTCACTAGGCTCACCATCAGTAAGGTTTGACGACCCCTACACTCTCATCTCTCCTCTTCGACTTCTTTATCGTCTGATCGATAACTTCTCAAAGTTTTAATTAACCACTGGCTAGTTGTGACACTAATATGCCCGTTCATGTATTCCCTTTCGTATCAGTGTTCATGTTAGCCAGCTCGGACATCAAGTTTACCATTTTATTTGCCCTGGCCATCCCTCTATCTCCCTCAGCGTAGGATCTCGTTGCAATTGACGTGCGGGAGCCGGCAAGGCCGAAATTAATTTCGGGGTAACACGAGATATTTCAAAAACAGGTTTGGTAATAAACATGTCAAATGGGCGAGATAAACGTTCAAGAGTCATGTTGTAAAGTGCCGCTAAGGGTATATGTTTGCAAGTTAAGTTTCATACGGATGGATAGTTGCTTGATAGAGAGAAAAAGAAATTCACCTACCTACGCACCAACGCTTCTTTGACAAGAACTTGTTAACCTTTTCGGATATATTTTTCTTGTATTTTAAAACAAGTTGACAAATAATCCCACCGTCTTTTCGACAAAGTTCACATTTTGTAATATAGAACGGACACCATGGTCACAATCACCATAACGATGGCAATTTACTGATGGTTCATAAACTTAATTGAATAAAATCTTACTTTTACAGCCTATTCATCGTTTGCAGACGACTAGATGTAATGCCTTTCCCTTGACAAGAATAGCGAGGGATAGAAAGATAGAGACAGCAGGGGGAAGGGAGGGAGGGTGAAAGAGAGAGAGAGAGTGGGAGAGTGTGTGTGTACATGTGTGTGTGTGTATGAGAGAGAGAGGCGGGAGGAGAGAGACAGAGACAAACAGAGAGACAGTGACAGACCGAGACAGAGGGATAGAGACGGAGGGGAGAGACAGAAAGACATATAAACAGACAGAAAGTCAGAGAGAAGAGGGAATGGGGGTGGAGAGATGATGAGATCAACTTGACAACAAGAAAATCACCCAGGTAGTTTTTCAGAAACCTTTGCAAACACTTCAGTCGATGTAACGTATACCTCGTTAGAGGAATTATTTATAATTATATACACAAGTCATGTAGTAAGAAGCTGTGTTGCATCATTATAAGGTGAATAACCGAGTAAAGGTACTCAGACAAAGAAAGACATGGCAGTGTGAAAGGAATACAAAATATACAGAATAAGAGACGCAGAGGGGGAAAGGAGTGGGGAAGGGAAGAGAGGGGAAGACCCATGCAGAGACACAGAGAAATCGAGAAAAGGAGAGACAGAGACAGAGAGACGGAGAGAGAGAGAGAGAGAGAGAGAGAAACAGAGACAGAGACAGAGAGAAGGAAGGAGAGCGAGAGAGAATAAGAGAGTTCATATCTACGGTAGATCCATAGTCAGCCCTAAACCCCCGCCTAACCGGAGGGGGGGGGGGGGGAGAAGGGACATACCCAACAAGCTATGATGGTAGATTTCCCCAGCACAACTAGTTATGAGTTCATTGTTATTGTTTATATGTATTTATATTCAATTTGGACCGCCCCTTCCACCCCCTTCCACGCAACATGAGAAAAATTGCTGCAAAAAAGCCCCCCCCCCCCCAGCAAAAAAAGAAAAAAGAACTACAACCTTCCGACTCATCAAATGCCTAAGCCAACATCTAAGCACCATGACAGCGGGGCTAAAGCCAGGGTAATAATGTTGGATTAATCATGTAGACGAACATCGCTGCATGTCGACCATGAAAGATACATGCAATAAGTCAAGTATGTCTCCACAGGCCGAGTGGTTGACATTTCAAAGACAAATCCATGTGCTGCTGTTCCCGTGGTTTTACTCAAAATGTCATAACATGTCCTGACGGTAGGCCTAATCTATAAGCAGACATGCAGGGCTAGAATTGGAAGGTTGTTCGACATAATATTGGACAAAATTTTAGCTTAGGTTCGTCCGAGTTGTTCATCCAAGCTCAAGTTCATATCGCGCATGCGCGTTCCTTCACGCCTTCGTTGATTCCTTCTTTTAAAAATCTCACTTCTTCACAATCTGTCGTCTTCAAATATTGCCGATTTAATAATTTGCAAGAGGCGATCAGCGTATAGTAATGTTTGTGTCGGTTCCTATACCTACGGTAGATTACATAATAATAAACCTTACCCCGAATTTTGCATGAGCATAGCCAAGGTGGGGGGGGGGGGGGGGGCGGTCCCTCAATGATCAAGTTTCGTACTTTTTAATCATCACTTGTAATATTTTTTTGAGGGAAATATTATTCTATAGGCCTATGCCTTGCATGTCGTTCCCCTCCGACCCCACCCCTTACCCTTCCACCCACCCCCCCCCCCCCCTCCCTCTCGAAAAAACAGGAGGAAAATCCCTAGAGGGTACAAACGAATTGAAGAAGTAAATCTTCCTTCATGAATGAAAAACAAATATTAGATTTATTTGGGTGACATAGCACCCCCCCCCCCCTCCTTCCTCCTCGCAAACTACGCAGAGCCACAGAAAAGTAGCCGGACTGAAGCCAGAGTAATAATGTTGGATCGCCATGAGCGTTGCTGCATGACGAGCATGAGTGATAGGCGCATAAGAATTCACTAACATTAGTAATATAAGTCTCCATATTGGTTGACAATTTAATGACAAATCCATGTACTTCTGTTGCCATGAATTCATTCAAAATGTCATAACATGCCAAGCCGGGAGTGTTAACGTATATGGCGTGTCAATACCAAAGCTAGTAATACAGGACATATCCCAATATTACCCCCCCCCCCCTCTCTCCTCCCCGTTCGTTTGAACCCAAATTGTGCCAACATGAAAAAGTTCATGTCAAGACAAATTTCGCTTCAATTGCTAATGCATGGTTGATGCTTACAGTGTAGGTAGCTCTTTAGGAGTTGGTTTATATGGCTATTACCCCCCAAAAAATAAAAAAAAATGTGCTTTTCATTAGCTTTCCAACTATAAAACAAAGATGGTATGATTAACTTTCTTAAAGATTGTCAAAGAATCAATCTCAGAGACGTTCAATAGCCATGTGCGTCACATATTGAAAAGTGATACTGTGATAAAGAAATAAATTATGACGTAATCCGAATATGATTTCTATAAAAGATCCATTAGGGCATTGTAGTTGGTCTCACGTTGATTCTTGAAAGTCTATAGCAATCAATATGGAGTAACATTATGTCGAAATGGATTAAATTATTTAACATAATTTAATCTAATTTAATTTAAGCAATCATTACACATTAGCAACTGTCTGATTAGACACTTCATGGCACATGGCCTAACCTTCATTTACACCGTGCATAATCAGAAAGGCTAAAGTCGGAACTGAGGTTACAGCGCTAGTCAAAGAGTTGCGTGATGCCTAGCTGCACACCCTTCCCGCCTATATAGCTAATTCCCTTCTCTGAAAAGTGTCACCTCTTCACAATCTTCGTCGCTTTTTTCATATCAGCGCACCCCCTTATCACCGTTTTATTGAAGTTCTTCCACGGAATCGCAACACCTCCAACGCAATATCCTCACTGAGATAGCCGCGTGTCTACCGCTCCCATGGTGCTGCATAACCCCTCATCTTCCCAGAGCAAAAAGGGCGTTGGCCATTAACTTAGAGTCGGAGCGAGGTTCCCTTAAAGCTTTCCATCAATCCCTTTAAAAAAATAGACTGGCAATAGGAAATCACAAGGTTTTTGTTATCCTGATAATGGAAAATTTAAGGGGGAATATTTGTCTTTCTTTTATAAACATGAGTTTCTTGTATTCCACATTACTTTTCAAAGAGGGTACGGGACGGTAACCCCCCCCCCCCCTTTATATCCGCCAGTTCAAAAACGTCTTAACCCCAAATAAAACACACAGTAAACACCTTTCTGGCTCTCAACAAACACGGGAATCATTACCATGGTAATCAAATCTGGGCCAAAGAAAAAAGGCAATGATTGGTTTCATTTAAAACCATATTGCCATTGATCTGAAATTTGATAGAAATGAAAATTGAGAAAGACCGTGAATCCTTGCCAGAGGGATATGGTTAATATGATTTGTTCTGTAACACTAGGGCAAAGAAATACACAGTTTACGGATGAAGTTGGCACGTTCCTCGACGCATGTATAACTTGTAAGTTTGTTAACATCTTGTATTCGGTTCAGCAGGGGAGGAATCACAGTTGTTTGGTTTAAAATGTAGTAAGTACGTTCATAAAATAGGAGACAAACTAGAAGCTCTGCAAGTCATTGAAACTTATACTGTACAAACACTCAGGAAATTTTTCTTCCAAGATGAGAAAGAAAGGTCATGGAAAAGAAAGGTCATAGATGTGTGAACGTGCCTTATCATGGTCTCAATGTTATCCCTTCGTTTTATGGACCACTTTCTCTGTGTCGCGTGCGAAGAACTTAACACACCTACATTGTGATTTCTGTCTCGAGGTATATCCAGAATTTTACAGAAATAGGGGTGCGCTCCCCCGGGGTGTTCAATAACTTATGCGTAAATAATCATGGCAGTTTGCCAAGAAATAGAAGGGTATATAATATCCTGCTCTCCCTGTGGGTACGTCATCTTCCCTCGGTATCTGGCCTCATCAGGTGACCCAGCCGACTGGGGCGTCGAGCAAGTACCCATAGAGCATGTTCCATGGTTATTATTCGTTGATTCGTTTTGACGCACCTCAAATGCATTGCAGCCGAATGCGCAAAACTACTTTCGTATATGTGTCTAAACGTTGCGTCGCGTTTGGAATGAGTTGGCGATCTGACGTCACAATGAGCGGTAATACGAACATTACGGCAGTGGCGATCGACCGCCCGAAATAGCAATCGACCAATTTTGGGCAAAAGACCATTTTATTGCGCTTTTTCTGAGATCATTTGAATTGATTTCACGTCGGAGCTTTTTATGGGGTTTCTCTGCCCTTTTGACAGGACTCATAATGTTTTCTGAAAGTGGAATGTACTTTTTGTTCGTCCGTTTGAAATCTAACCTTGTATTTTTTCTTATAAGAGGACCGGATTTAATGGCCACGTGTCCGCAAGGAGTGGGTTACACGCGATGCGAGAATCGGAAACGCCAGGACAGTTAACGTGTATAACGTTTGTTTATTGCCTAACCATTTTGTCAATTTAATTAGAATTTAGCTCGGCCGTTTTTATTTGGCGAATTATCCAGGGCTTAACACAGTTCAACATGCTGACAATTTTCTAATCAATCTACCACATTTTATGTTTATACTTTTGTAGACGTGTTATTAGACAATGTAGCCTATTCAAGCGGGGCGTTAATTAGAATCGAGAAGTCGTTTCAAGATCCCTCCCTATCTCTCTCTTCTTCTTTTTTTTTCTCTCTCTCTCTCTCTCTCTCCCCCCTTTCTTTCTACGATCTACAGTAGATGTAAAACTACTAACCACTTGTTTTATGGTTAGTTGTGTTGGAAAATTCTTACAACATCGAATTTGGGTATGTACCCGGCCCCCAGTTACGCAGAAATGTAGGGTTAACTGTGATCTACCGTCGTTATGAACTCTCTCATTGCTCTCCCCCCCCTCTCTCTCTCTCTCTCTCGTCCTTCACCCTGTTTCAGTTTTCACTCTTCCCTCTCCCTTCCTCCCCTACTTCCTTCTTGAATCCCCCATCTCCCCCTCTCTCTCTCTTCCCCTCTCTCTCTCTCTCTCTCTCTCCCTCTTTCTCTCCATCTCCTTTCTCTCTACTCTCTACGGTAGATGTAGAACTACTACCGAAGATAGGTCTAACACTCTTTTTTTGTTTAATGTTATTTTTTTTCGAAGTTACATAACTGACTTCAATTTTGGGTAAACAATGGTTACCCCTCTGTCTGTCGGTATGTCTCTCTTTTTCCCGATTCTCTTTATTTCTTATCTACCCCAGATGTGAACCTATTATAATTATTCTAAACAAAAATTATTACATTTTGAATGTTTCAGAAATTAACATTCTTCTCTTTCCCCTCCTCTCTCTCCCTTCTTTCTATCTGTCAAACTTTTCTTCGCTCTCTAACGTGGACCAAAGGGCTACTTTCCTCAATATTGATATTCGAAATCAATTGTTTGAACCTCTCCCCATCCCATGCCTGCCCCCCATCAAAACCATCTCTCTCTCTCTCTCTCTCTCTCTCCCCACCCCACACACACACACCACTCTCTCTCTCTCTTTCCCTCTCTCCCCTCTCTATCTCTCCCTCTATCTGTCTCGCTTGTTCCCTCCCATTTTTCATTCCTCCTAGCTCACATTAATGCACAACAGCAAACAAAAATTTATGACGGTGATTTTATGTCATATAAAATATTATTTTGGGAATCCACGAAAATTACAAAGCTGGGGAAAAATAGCTAGCTCAAAATAACTAGCGAATTAAAGGTGAAAAGGACACCAATAAAATAGAAAAAATATGTAACATAATACATAGGCCCCAAAGAAACGTGCTTGGGAAACAGAAATATCCTTCCGATTATCGGTTATAAAAACGTGAGGTGTAGAGAGCAAAAATATCAAGTTCAGAGAAAGACACTGAGAGAAGAAGCAAGGGAGAGTAACATGATAGATTTCCAAAGTTTACCTCGTGTAGCCTCAGGGCACGGTAAAACCAAACATAGTATTGGTTTTTAAACGAGTGCATACTAGCATGGATAACATGCAACGTCGTGGGCATGAGCTAGGGGTATAATGATTTCCCGTGGGTCGAGCGCTTTTCTTGGGTAAATATTGATGTTGTAAGATGTCTTTTGGCCGGGACATTTTTCCAGTGGCACATGTGTTTTCGGCGAGTTATCTCTTGCAAGACGCCATTTAGAACAGATCTGCGCAATCCACCGTGGGTTATTGCCGTCTGTCATGTTGCATGGGGGCACAACATTTGTTGTTGGCCTTGATTACTGTAAGAAAAGAAGTGTACAGTCACGAAGGCGCCGAAATGCGGCTGGAAAAGTACGTTGGTCTGGAGAAGTCCGTGCTTGTCTAATTTATCTTTATCACCAATTATATTACACAGCCATTAATTGTTACAAATAAATCTGTTACATGAACATGAAGCTTACCGTCGCTTGAGAAAGGCATGTTGTGCATGTGTTATTTCTGCTCCATTGCTGGTATAACATACATATTATCTGTTGAACGTTAAGTAGAATAGTTTTAAAGACTTACGAAAGGTCACGCAGGGGACAAGGATGTAACTATGTTACTACAACAACAAAATTGAAAAGTTTAAAGAGACAAAGCGATAATAAGAACGGATTATGGTGAGACATTCCGGCCAAAACTATTCCGCAATTTTCATCCTAAGCGAATTCGTAACTTGGATCCAACACAAAACCCTATACGTACACCTAACCTAAAACCCAGTTGAAACCATTGTACCCCAAAACTCTTTGACGAAAGGTTTGGGTAAATTTGACGAAAATGAAGCCCAGAGCAGTTGTCGCGGAAGCAAAATATATCTGATAAAGGAAAGATTCTTGCAGGTATGACAACATAATTTCATGAGTAAAAATACTAATTAAGTTAAAATATGCGCACTAGCTGTTAAACAAAATAGGATGTGAGCACCATACTGTGGGGTTAATTGATCTTTTAAGTGAAGAAAACAAAAAAGCATATTATGAAAGTAAGAAGAAGGTTATTGTTGATGCGATGTGCTTAATGCTTTGTGGTTTTGCGGGAGAAAATGACCGCTTTGAATAATGGTAAGAGTAAGACACATGACCTGGGGAGATAGAGAGGGAAAGTGAAGAGGAGACAGAGAAAAACAGAGGAAGAGAGATGGGGTAGAGGCGGCGATAGTGAAAGAGAAGGGAAATAAAGAGAGAATTGAAAGAAAGAAAAAGGGCAAGAAAGAGAAAGGAGTAGGGTATGAAAGGAATAGGGGGATAATTTTACGCAGATATTAGTCGTTACTGATTATGAGCGCTCAAGATATGGAGACAGGAACTGACAGAAAAGGGGAAAGAGGGGAAGAGTGAAAGAAAGAGACAGCGAAAGAGAGATCTAAAGTGACTTTGCCCGGGGAAAATGAAGACAGATTATATTATTGCAGATAATGGTCACTGGACAAGCAGAGGTCAACTAAAACATGTAAAAGAGGTTTAGAAATCTGAATCCTATTAAGCCTTCGATCTATCTTCGTGAGCATGGTGATAAAACCTCTTTAGCTTTCACCCATCCTCTAGTTCACACTCTGCACGAAGGACATCAAAACGCAATTTGACCAAATCACCCTTAATGGGCGTTGTACCTAATTACTAATAGTAACCCAATTCGAGCAACTGTTTCCGGACACCACCTGACATCTCTGAGGCGGGAAAATTAATCCGTGCACTCAGAGACCCCCTGTTACACCCTTTGGCTAATAATCTTAACCATGGATTAAGGGGCACGATGTAGATTAACGAAACGCTTTTTATTCGGGATCGTCTTACAGGTAATTACTCAGAGGAGAGGGAAAGATAAGGAAGCGGATTCGAAGCGCTGATTAGACTAATTAGAACATGGGGGTTTCGTGTTATATAGTAAAGAGAGTGTAAGCGTGACCCTGAAGTGATGTAAGATCGTGACGGATCACGTTTCCGATTAATCGTTAGTCTCTGGAAGATTAATTGGTTTGCATCGTATCTTAGGTGGCGAATACTAGAGGCGACTGGAACGCAAGCCCTCCTCTTTTTGTTATACTTTTTAAAAATTGTATTATATTGATATTATTATGATTATACAATATACATAAAAATAAAAAGAATTGAATAGCCCTCGAGCCAGGACGGGATTACACACGCAGTATAGGGGCGCGTTCGAACGCACTAAGAACGAGATGGGACGAGTCGAACTGTCTCTGAACAGGGTGGTCGGGTTACAAACTAGTCAAAACAAGTTGCGAACCAGTACGAATTGGTTGGATGTATTGAGAACGAGGTAGAACAAGTTAAAAATGGGTTTAAACTGACTACGGACGGGCTTGGACTGCTTAGAAATGGCAAATTTACCCGATCTGAACTTGATATGAACTACTGACTGTGGACGTGGTACAGACGAGATAGACGTTTTGACGACTGTTTATGAACGAACTAGGATCGAATTACAGACATTATTTACCATTATACCACGTCAACTACTCGTTTTACGATTTTCTAGGACGGTTCCAGAACGTAGTGGGAACTAGTTTGATGTGATGGGGCTTGTACTACAACTGCTTATTAATGCTCGACCACGTCTTGTTGTGACACGTTCCTAGTAGGATCGAAGTAAGGCTCTTCCGTTCATAGTACGGCAATCAGTCCGTTCGTAGTGCGTCCATCTCGTTTAAGGTACGTTGTCACTCTGTCTTATTGCAGGACGGGGGAAATTTTTAACAGGCTTAAATTTCTAGAGCAACCTCCTAGCCAGTCTAAGCCCGTCAACAAGGCTCTTAAACAGACCGTAAACAGTTGATACTACGTTCAACTCCGTTCGCACACTGTTTGAGCCCGTGTGGCAACATTTTCAAAAACGTAGTGAGAACTAGTTTGGTTTGATGGGGGCTTTAGGCACCTGTAAAGGACTATCAATACAACGGCTTCTGGCCATCAAAGCATTCAAATGATCAATTCCGACCAGGTAATCATTAGTTATGTATACAGTTTCACCAAATATAACAACAAGAAAATGCACATAATTTACATTCTCCCTAATTCTTTTACAAAATCAAAGTTATCTTTTAAGTTTCATTATCAAACACTGAAGAAAAAAAGAAGATGTGGTGCAGTCTAAGAAGTAGACATCACGAACTTGCTGTAAAAGGGCTAGCAGCTATAGCCGTTTAATTGCTTACCTGTACTACAATATATTATAGCCCCTAGACGTTAATTATGCTTTTTAAATTAAACAAAAACCGGCAATGTGAGATTTTTACCAAACAGAAATAGAGCCATGTCATTAAAAGCTATTTACTTGAAAGGGTCGAAGCGACGAGTGCGTCGACCATATCTAGAATCAATTATTTCTTCGTCCACATCACAAAAAGTAGTCGTTAATATGGAAAGTTTCAACGCATTAGGGCTTACTATTCTTTTCTAACATCTTCGCAAATATCGTAACCGAAGCACTATTCATCATTATTACTCCAGCTAGCTATCAAAGGGCCATTAGAAATCAGTTCAATTTCACAACTAATGAAAAGGAAAAGCTCTCGTGAGGTTAATGAGAGACCATGTCCGTGCACTCACGCCCGATGCGAGATTTTACGACAGCGAATCACGACAAAAATACCACTTGTTGCAAAGGTTAGGCAAATTCAATCAAAGTGCGCGCGAGAAAATATTAAAAGGTGGGTATCGTATAACGTGTTTACCTAGAACCCCCGCCGAGAATCTTGGCCTTTTAAGAGAAGATGGAGGATAAGATGGCCAAATATGAACAGTAAGGGCAAAAGTCAGAGTGATGAAAAGAACATAGTTTGATGTTGTCCATTCGGGGACTATAAGAAGCGCTTAAAAGCAGTTTCCTTGAAATATGTAGAGTAAACTTTGTCCATGAATTCGTAAACAAGTTAAACAATCCAAAACTCAAAGCCCATTTCTACGTTTCTTCACATTCATTTCCAATTTCTCTGTTTTGTTGTTACGCTTTTGTTTTAAATG